>PVKS010002656.1:0-114979 GCA_004027875.1 Aplodontia rufa | reverse complement strand
TTAGGCCAGGGGTTATATAGATGTGGGGTATGAGCATAATTAACATTCATGCAAAGCAGGCATTGAGAAATGCATCAACTCCATTGGTTAAAATCTATGTAAAACAGGCATTGAAACTGGTCAAGAGCACCATTGGTTAAAATAAAAGGTGGCAAATACTTCTTAGTACCCACCTGTGACCACCCCTATCTCTTAGTTGGGACTAGGGTGAGCCTCAAGGTCTTTGTGCATTTGAAGGCCCTGAGCTTGCCCTGTCAATCACTGTCTGCCTCTGCCAGCTAGCTCTTGGATAGGGGCCCTCTGTACTGACTACCTAGCCATTTCGCTGTCTCTCCTAATCTGTCTCAAAGGCTTTCATAATTATTTCACTTCTAAACTTTCTTGCTTTGTCCCACACGTGAATGTTTGGGGGACACCTCATATGTAAACCATAAGAGGGTATGTTTAAAAATGCCAGTGCCTATGTGCCATGCAGATTGAATCAATCAGAATATCTGCAGCTGGGTCCTGGACTAGGGTCATTTTAAATGTTCCCCTGCTGCTTCTAGTCTGTAGCCTGATTGGGGTGTAGATCTTAGAGCAGAAGTTCTCAAACCTGAGTGAAGATCAGAATCATCTGCAAGGCTTATGGAACCACAGCTCCCTGGGCCCCATACCAGAGCGTGATTGACTGGATCTGGAGTCTGAGAGTTTACAAGTCCCCAGGTAGTATTGCTGCTGGCTGGCTGGTACAGGACGCACACTTTGAGAACCCCTGTACTAGTGCTGCAGAATATTTCGTATGTCTTCTTTTGCTTTTGAGTCTTAAATACTGTCATTTGTCTAAGTAGGTGCTCTGGCTTGTCTAGTTCTTTTTACCATTACCATGACTATAATTTGAAGCAGAAAGGTCCTTGTTGGTGGTGTGTGTTGCTGTATTATTTACTATCCATGGGACTTCAGACATGTTATTTTAACCTCTTTGTACCTCAGTTTTCCTCATCTATAAAAAATTGAATAGTGGTGCAAATTTCATAAGGCCTGTTAAGGAGTATTAGAACATCACTTTGGGGAAGAACTGAAATGTAATTAGTTAGTTACATAGGAGGACTTTTTAATGATATTATCACCAAGTCTGTAATAGTTACTAAGTAAGGCAAGGGGAAAAGAGGATGTAAAAAAAAAATTCAGTAACATGAAATTTCTGTAAGATGGTGTTTTGTTATTGTATCTTAAAAGTTGATAACCTCAATAAACAAGGCAGCTTTCCTTGAACTTCTCTAATTGGATTATAAGAAGACAAGTTCGGGAGCCAGGTAGTCTTAAATTTGAATCCTGGCTTTGTGACTTAACAACTAAGTGCTCTTAGGTAAGTGACTCAACCTCTCCAGTCCCATTTCTTCTTTTCCAAAAAGGACGTTTTCTGCTTATCAGGGTTGTGGGATTACTCAGAAATAGCCTTGAGAAATGCAGAGTTGAGCCTGGCACTTGGTAGGTGCTTAGTATATGGTACCTCATGTTTTTGCTGCATTTGGCTTTTTTCTTTTTAAGGCTTTTTTTCCTTTAATTGAGAGAAGGTAGAGAGGCTTCTGCTGGCTCTCAGGAGAAGTAGGGCAAGTGCATTAATAATTCAGAAGGAAACAAGCTGGCTTTCAGGTGGCCTGTGTCAGCCTAGCTGTGTTTAAGGTTGCCTCACTTTGCCAAGCCAGTCTGGAATAGGAATTGTGCAGCTTTCATGGACTGCACGGGAGTCCTGTATCCTGAGACCATCTCTGTGGTACCCCTTTAAGGCCAACTCACCATTAGGAGAGGAATACTGAGCCCATGTGGAATAGAGTGTGTGAGGCAAGAACTTTGGACCCATAATCCTGTGCATATTTTATTAAGCTTCTAATTCATACCTTGCATTGGGCTGTGTGTTGTTAGTGCATTGTGTGCTCCCTATGAGCCAGGCATTGGGGTTTGCAAAGATGAATAAGACATGAATTACCCTCAGGAAGTTGCTGACCTTGTGCCTCTGAGCATATCTGTAGAAATGAGATGTGGAAAGAAACAGACTTTTTACCCAGTTACTGATACAATCATTCAACATGTGTACTTTGCTCTCCTGGTACGTTGCCCAGTGAGCTTTGATTTAATAGCTCTCATTTGGCTAGTGTCTGCACATATGTTTTGTCTCTGGTGTGTGCTGCAAATACCAGGATGAAGAAAGGCAGAGACTGAATTGGCCTAATTGTCTTTTGTGTGGGTTTGTGGGGCTAGAAGTAGGGTTTTTATCAGAGGACTTTGGGTAGGAGTGGAAGGTCATTATGGCCAGAAATGCTTTCTGGCCATGTTTTCTTCTGGTTGAATTTTAGTGTTTTTATGAATGTGCTTGCTTCTTTTTATTATTTGAGGGTATTTCCTTTCCAGATTTGATTCTACCTATTGGTTTAAAAGAACTAATTATGAGGCGAGCATTGTCTGAAACATAACCAAAAATATCCAATGATGAGCAGTCAAATGTGGTTATGGTAACTCAGAATGTAGCTTTCTAGAACCATCACCAGTGATAAACCATCTACCCTGCTTGCTGCAGCCCACTTCTTCAAGGGTACTGCCTAGGACACTGGGTCCATTCTAGGTGTGTTCCTCACATCTAGCCTAATGAGATCTGCTGGCTGACAGGATTGCTTACCATGGCAGCTTTTATTTTGTGTGACATCCATCTACAAAGCATTATATCAGTGTGTGCTTTTCTCAGGTGAGATTATACGCTCTCTAAGGAAGAGGGCACTTCTCCTGTTGTCTTTCTTTATGTCTGTTCCCTTCGGCTTTGGCACCATCTGTGCCAAAGGTACTTGAATCTTCTTCCAACTCCTTGAAGACCCGAGAAAGCCTGAGTGGTGTCCGCTGGAAGTGAAATGGGAAACAGGTAGATTGGTACTTGGTGGATAGGAATCAGGAATCCTATTTGGCCAACTCAAGGAATGATCTACAGAGGAAAGCTCAATAAGGATGAAGATCACTTTGTCATTCCAGAGGTGCTGTCAAACAGAGGAAATGAAAAGCCTCCAAGGCAGCACCTCTGCTTGCCTGTGCCTTGTAGATGATGTACCCAGATCAGGGACCATCTCTCCTGCCTGTCAGCTGTGGCTACCAATGGCCACCCATCTTAAAGCAGTTAAGTTTCTTCTCCAGTTCCAACCAAAATTTGAAATTTATTTTCTTAGTGTCTGCATTGGAGTTCCCCACTAACCCCCAGCCCCACCACATTTTGATGATTCACTGGAAGGGCTCACAGGATCCAGCATATGATGGTAATTTCCTGCTGCAAACGGATAACAAAACAAGCGGGGCATGGTGGTGCTCACCTGTAATCGCAGTGACTCGGGAGGCTGAGCAGAAGGAATGACAAGTGCAAAGCCAGCCGTCAGCCTCAGCAACTTAGCAAGGTCCTAAGCAACTTAATGAGACCCTGTCTCAAAATATAAAAGGGTTGGGGATTTGGCTCAGTGGTTAAGCACACCTGGGTTCAATCTCTAGTGAAAAAAAAGGAAGGATAAACAAAACCACTGAGTAAAGTACAGAGGAGATCAAGTGGGGACTTCTAAGGGTCTTCTCCCAGTGTAGTCATATAGGACATGCTCATTTCTTCCAGCAACAAGTTGTGACATCACTATGAAACATTATCATCCGGGGAGCTAACAAGAGACTCAATACTCAATGTCCAGGATTTTTGTTGGGAATGTCACGTAGGCACCTTCTGCCAGGCACATTCCTAAATTCCACACACTCAGAAGGAAAGCACATCATTTGCACAAACATTTTAGGCACAGGGAGTCACACTTGTCAGAGAATGGTGGGAAACCTCACAAAATGTGAGTTGCAGATCCCAGCTGAGAGTCTCTTGTAGGCAGGCTTTTTTTTTTTTTTTAAAGAAAGAGGGGACAGAGAGAGAGAGGGAATCAATTTTTATTTAGTATTTCATGTGGCTTTTGTTGCTCTGACACTTCGTTGTGTACGTGGTGCTTTGGTTTGAACATGTGTACTTGTGCATGCCAGGCAAGAGCCATAATTGTTGAGCCACCACCGTTGAGCCACTGCTCCAGCCCCGTAGGCAGGCTTCTTAAGGCCAGCTAACTCAGGCTAGCCTTAGAAATGTCTTAAGTCATTTCTGTGTAGCCTCTAATTTGCTCTGTTTTTTTTTTTTATTTTGAATTTACTGATTTGAAGGTTCAGATTTGTGTCAGATGATTTGAGTTGATGGCTCTTTGGACTTTGATCTGTTGTCACTTAGGGAGAAACCTTGTCTAACCTTGTCTGGAGTTCTGCTTCCAGGACGTTGTTTTGCTTTGGGCTGCCTGTCTACAGCATTTGGATTGTTTCTGCTGACCATTGGGCTTGCTGCTTGTCTCTGTCCTTTTATCAGTGTGACCTATCCCTTTTGCCCCAAAGCCCTGCTCTAGTTGTCAGACCTTAGCCCTGGTGGCTTTTCTTCTCTGTAGCTCCCAGGCATCCTGGCAGGCCTTGGGGTGGCTCACACGCGTACCTGCCGAATGGCTGAAGCTATAGGTATGATTGTAATTGACTTGCATTTAAAACTTGTCTATCCATTTTGAAAACTGTTCCTGAGAAGGCTTGTTTGAGTTTTGAACCTCTTTGTTTTTAGGTTTTTACCCTTTTGTTTCTGTTTCTTTCCTTCTTTGGTTTTCTACTTTTAGTTACCTGGGCTTCAAAATTTTCTTATGATGATAGTGATTTGGGACTAATTTTTAAAACTTTCATCTCCTTGTTCTTCTCTGTGCAGATCCATTACAGTTAACCTGCTCCTTTCTATATGCTGTTGGTGCCTAGAGGTTCCAAAGCAGTCCTCCTTCAGGGGTTTTCTAGATCCTGAGGGGCATCTCATTTGTGCTGGCTTCTTGAATCATGTTTGTTATGGGCCATATGAGTCCCCTTGCTTCTAACTTGAGTTGATTAATTTTCACTTGTCTGTAAGGTGACCTGATGATCTGTTTTTGACTACACTTCCTGTTCCATGGTCCTTGCTTAAGTTATTGGTAAACTGATACAATACAGATTGACTTGTCACTGATTGCTAAACCAAGCTGGTTGTTTGTGAACTTGGCAGTTTTTACTAAGAATACCTATACTTCAGGATCCTCCCCGAACCAGGGTGGTATGGTAAAAGCAGGAATTTCCTCTCATAAACTGGTTGATTGCCAGACTTCAATTTCATGTGAGTCTTGTCACTAAATAGCATTTGGGGATAGGGCCTTTTTGCCATCATTATTTGAGTTTAAAAAAAGAATTTTTTTTTTTTTTTTTTTTTTTTTTAGTACTAGGGATTTAACCCAGGGTTGCTTTACCACTGAGCTACATCCCTAGCCCTTTTTATTTTTTTGAGCCAGGGTCTCAGACAATGTTGCTTAGGCTGGCCTTGAACTTGTGATCCTCCTGTTTCAGCTTCCTGAGTCCCTGGGATTACAAGTGTTTGATTAGAGTTTAGTCTTATGTGCTTCTGATTTGAGGACTGCAGAAAGCATAACCAAGGGATTGAGCTTCCCAAGTGCTGAAGCTCGGAGGGGGGAAGGCTGGTGGCTGGAGAGCATTTGAAATATAGCTAAGTGAGTGAGGAACTGAGTTTGATTTAGTGGTCACATGTGGTAGTGGCTCCTGTGTTGAACAGCATAGTGTTGGAGTCTAACATGGCCTCCAGGACCTTGTTCAGATCCTGACTCTGCTGTCTCCCTGTTGTGCCACGCTGGGGATGCTCCTTAACTTCATGAAGTTGTTTTGAGAATTTGCTGTATTCCACTCAAAAGTTTTAGAAGAGAGATTGTCAACAAGTGTGTGTTTAGTTAATGTTGGCTTATTAGGTTCTTTCACTATTTTGAGTGGAATGGTGATAGCATTTACATGAGATATGGAACTGTTTTCTTCTCTTTAAATTTTAATGTTTTCTTTCTTTTAAAAAGAAATTTTTGTGTTTGTTTGTTTTGCTGTAGGTTGCTGCAACAACTGGCCACACAGTAGTGTTGGTAGATCAAACAGAAGATATCCTGGCAAAATCCAAAAAAGGTATTGAGGAAAGCCTTAGGAAAATATCAAAGAAGAAGTTTGCAGAAAACCCTAAGGTAATTTCTGGTTATCAATTTCCTTAAGACCAGTCTTCTTTTCTGACCACATCACATTTGTGAGAGGTCTCTGCCCTTAGCTTACTGTGGATTTTTTGTTTTGTTTTAAATTTGTTTGTGGAAAACTCATTTCCCCATGAATTCAGAACAATATAATAACATAGTCAATAAACATTCAGGGTGTGCTGATTAGAAAACAGGAGAAGTAAGTAACTGTATTGTTGGTTGGTGGGATTTGAGGTTGAGGAAAATGTTTCTGAGGTGGTGAACTCATTCTAGAAGAACACTGAGAATATGGGCCTGAGGAACACCCATTTTGCCAAAAGGATAGAAGAGGGAGAAAAAGGAGGATACTTTCTATACTTGAAAGGTAAAAACCAAGTGACTTAATAAACACTGTGTTTAGGCAGAAACTTTTGATTGCTTAGCTAATATCCCTTCTTCTAAACTGGAGGGGGAAATCTAGGATGAGTCATTCTCTCTTTTCTAGAACATAGCCAGGAGGAATTGTTAAGAGGTTGGAGACTCTGGCTTACCGAATCTCTCATTGGAGCTGCTTTTCCAGCAGTTTCACTTAGGAATTCACCTTTAATTAGAAATATTGTATAAGTCACCCAAATGAATGTGCATTTCTTTTGTCTCCTTGTTAAAGTTACTTAAGATTGATTTCCTTGAGGCTTGGATGGAATTTTTCTCCATATGCCTGCAGAGGTTGCAGATAGGCTATTTTTTATTTGTTACTAGTCACCTTTTTAAATTTCTTTATTATTGTAAAATACATATGACATTAAACGTCATTTTAACCAATTTTAAGTACACAACTCAGTGGCATTAATTACATTCACCATTGTTGTGCACCTGTAACTTCCATCTGGTTCCAAAACCATCTCATATTTTTAACCAGAAGCAGTAACTCCCCATTCCCTCTGTCCCCCATCCCCTGGTGACCTCGAACCTAACTCTGTCAGTGAATTTGCTTCTTGCTTGTTCCAGGTACTTCATGTAAGTGGAATCATTTCATATTTGTCCTTTGGAATCTGTCTTATTTCACCTAGCATAAAGTTTTCAAGATGCATCGATGTTGTAGCATGTGTCTCAGTTTCATTCCTTTTATGGCTAATGTTCCATTGTCTTTACATACCACATTTTGTTTATCCCTTCATTGTTGACAGAATTGTGTGGTTTTCACCTTTCGGCTATTGTAAATAATGCTGCGGTGAACATTGGCATACTACTGACTGAAGTCTCTGTTTTTAGTTCTTTTGGATATGTAGTCAACTTCTATATCCATAGGTCCCACATCTTTGGATTTAGCCAACTGCAGATGAAAAATACTCAGGAAAAAAAAGTGTTTCTACTGAGCATTAATCTCTGAACAATTCAGTACAACAGATATTTACATGGCATTTAAATTTTTTAGGTATTACAGTTCTGCAGATGATACAAAGTATATAGGTTATATACACTTTATATATATGTAGGTTATATGAAAATACTATGCCATTCTCTATAAGGTACTTGAGACTCCAAGGATCCTTAGGGGTCCTGGCACCAACCTCCCACCCCCAGATACTAGGAATGCATGTGGATGTACCATTGGAATTGTTGGGTTATATGGTGGTGCTGCATTTAGCTTTGTGAGGAACCACCAGACTGAGATCCATAGTGATTGCCTTGATTTATATCCCTGCAAGCAATGTGTGAAGGTGCTGTGAGCAGCACTCCCTTTAGTAACTGGAGAGCAACTAAGGACTGGAAAGATCGTTACCAACAGGACAGTGATAGTTGTGCCAGGCATATGGCAAATGCAGGCTATTTGGGTTGAGACCCACTCTGTCCTGGATGCCAACCCCCAGCCCAAGGATCTTTTAACCCTATCTGCCTGGTCCCTTATAGTTGTGCCCAGGGTTGTTCACAGGCAGACTATTGCCCTGTTGTCTAGAAGTGCATCAAGATGCCATCGTCCCTAGGTAGAAACACAGTTTGATTTCTCAGAATTCCAGGATGTATTCAAGTTGTGTCTGGGCATGTTGGTTTCTCCATCCCTCTTTCCTTCTGTCTTAGCAGCAAGTCCCACCATTTCCTGTGAGCTCATTCTCCTTCTTCCCACTGCATTAGGCTGGTGATGAGTTTGTGGAGAAGACCCTGAGCAGCATATCAACCACCACAGACCCAGCATCTGTCGTCCACAGCACAGACCTGGTGGTGGAGGCCATTGTGGAGAACTTGAAGGTGAAGAATGAGCTCTTCCAAAGGCTGGACAAGTTTGCCGCTGAGTACGTGACTTATGAATGTTCTTGTCATCTTGGAGGGCTGCTTCCTCAGGCCTTGAGCATTCCTCCTTGTTTGTTGGCTTTTCCCAGGAAGGAATCTTCTGACACCAGGGCCACTTCACCACTATCCCACAACTGTTTCCAGAAGAGCTGGTACTGCTTCCTTTGTCTTCCATTCTCCCATTCCAGTTTGCTTCCTGAGACTTGGGATGCCCTGACCTGACCTGAGCCTTACCTGCAAACGCGGGTGAAATTGGCTGTGGCTAAGTGAGGGGTCCATCCAGGGACAGGCCTGTATATTTCTTGCAGCATCCAGATTGTGGACCCTCTTGTGAGAGTGGAAGAGGCTTTAGCATGTCCTTAAAAGTCTGCCAGGGAACCTCAGAGCAGCTTTGTGTTTCTCTGTATTTTGGGTGAGCAGACAGAAAGGCATAACTGAAGGGAGTGCCCTTCTGACTGTGCAGTTCCCCAAGACTCCTCTGTTTTAAACTTTTCCTGGGCTCAACAAAAACACTTTTAGGAGCCGTGAAAGGAGCTCTGAAACCTTACCAACCTTCCTGGCAAAGGGTGGCTAAGGAGAGCCACCTGAGTCAGGGGTGCACTAGGACCTGGGACAGTCCAGGCAGTGTCGTTAAACTTGCACACACATGATGCTGCGGCTTACCTGAGAATCCAGAGCCTTCTGTTATGTTCAGCTCTTAGCTTTTGGTGTTTGTGATCCCAATTGATTGATTCATGCTCTTCTTGAAGCCTGGTGTTTTGTTTGTTTGGTTTTTGTTTTGTTTTGTTTTTAAGATAGAATTGGGACCTAGAGCGGGGGCTAAAGCAGTGGCTCAGCGGTTATGGCACTTGCCTGGCATGTGCGAGGACGTGGGTTCAAACCCCAGCACCACATACATAACAAAGTGTTAGAGCAATGAAAACCAGATGAAAAACTAAATAAAATTGATTCTCTCTTTCACTGTCCCTCTCTCTCTTTTAAAAAAAAAAAAGTCAATTTTATTTAACTTTTCATATGGTTTTTGTTTTTCCAACACTTAGTTGTGTATGTGGTGCTGGGGTTCAAACCCAGATCCTTGCGAATGTCAGGCTGTTGTCTACCACTGAGCCACTTCTCCAGCTCTGCAGCCTGATTTGATACACTAATTGTACTTATTGGTTAGACCTAAAAGGCAAACATAATTCTCAGTGATCCACCAGCAAGCAGTTGATACATTCATATGTCATCCTGCTAGAATGTCAACCCTCAGAGCTGAAGCCTGGCGGCCAGAGAGGCTCTGACCCTGACAGAAAAGAACCCTGTCTTCCTGTCATTTGCGTATCACTGTGTTATCATGCTGCAGAAATATCTGATAAAGGCAGAGGACACTCTTGGTACTGGGGTTAACTCTCAAGTCATCCTGGAGCCCTCCCGAATATTAAAACACTTACCCCAGAAAGGAGCTCTGTCAAGGAGTTTTTCGTTTATTACAAGGCTGATCATTCCCAGTGACAGTGTCAGGCCTGTCTGCTCCCTGGATATCAGTGGTAGGTAACAGGGACATGAGGGCGAAGTCAGAAGGCTGGGCCTGTATTGGCACCCACCACTTCATGCTCTGACCTTGGAAGATCCTCACTTTCACTATCTATAATGTGAGTTGAGGTTTGGAGTAAATATTTTCCAGGACTTCCCAGTTACAACTCTCCAAGAGCATCTCCCTATCTCTCTGATAGGAGTGGTGGCACATATTGCGCAGTTTAGATCTTGTTTCCTGAGTGCCTGCTTTATGCCAGGTACTGTATTAGGTAGGCTCTGTCACTTGAGGCTCTGTCACTTGAGTTCATGTAAAGTGGATGTGACATATGAAGCAATAGTAGGCATGCTAAAGGTGTGACTCTGATGAGGGCCTTCAACCACCCTTCTCTGCATTCCATTTTCGTTTTAGTTTACCACCACTATTGAATGCTTTCTAAATTGCTTTCTTTTTTAAGAACATTTACTGAGAAATACTTTACTACTGAGTTTTTACAGTTAGATCTCATAGTGGAAGAAGAAAATAGGTTCAAGGGATGAAGTTCTCATTGGAATCCCTGAAGAAGCATCTGCATCCAGGAGAAGAACATGACCCCCAGCAGGACAGGAAACTCAAAAGGTTAAAGGCAGCACAGGCAGCTGGAGCCATGTCTGGGCTCTCCCCTCTTCACAAAGCCTGGACTCTGATACTTTGCTGCCATCACCACCCTCTCTAGTCACAGAGGCCTGGAGGTGATCATCACGTTTACACTGTCATTTTCTTTCAGTACTTTTAAGAGGATTTTTGGTATCTGAGTATCTGAGAAAATCAAGATAACATAAAAGGGTCAAGTGTTTTCAGGAAAATGTGAGAGTGTTTTTTTGTGGAAAATATAGACAATCCCATGTGTGTATGTTAAAGAACTGAGTTTGTCCTGAAGGAAGGTAGTATGAGGCTCTTAAGACCTGAGCCAGCCAGTGCCAACTGGGTAGGGCAGAGCAGAGGTCTACTGGTGAGATGCCTGCCTCCTACTGGTAAAACATGCTAGGAGTACCCTGGACACACTGGGACCAAGCTCAGCACCCCTTCATCCTTTTACCAAGTGTGCCTGAGTGTTGCCTTTTTGCAGGGGAGTTGCCCTTCAAATGTCCTATTAATGTCTTATAAATGAGGTACCTATCACATTATAAGCACAACACTAGTCTTTGATATAAACCTTTTTTTAAAAAAAATGTGGATTTGACCCAGGAATGTTTTGCATTTTTTTTTATTTTTTTATTTTGAGACAGGGTCTCAGTTACTGATTAGGGTTTTGTTAAGTTGCCTAGGCTGGCCTTGAACTTGCAATCCTCCTGCCTCTGTCTCCTAAGGCACTGATATTACAAGCCTGCACCACCATGCCTGGTTAAACCTTGCTTTTCTTTTTTTTTTTTTTTTTTTTTTTTTAAAGAGAGAGGGACAGTGAGAGAGACAGAGAAAGAGAGAAACAACTTTATTTAGTTTTTCACATGGCTTTAGTTGCTCCAACACTTAGTTGTGTACGTGGTGCTGGGGTTTGAACCCAGGTCCTCATGCTTGCCAAGCAAACGCCGAAACCGCTGAGCCACCGCTCCAGCCCAAACCTTGCTTTTCTTAAGGGATGTGTGGGGCCATTGCTAGCATAGCCTTGGGCACATTCTCCCGCTGCTGGTTGTGGTCTGGATGCCTGGATGCCCTGAGTGCTGTGTCAGCTACACAGCGGATCTTTCTTCCATTGCCTTCTCTAGTGGAGGATAGTTTGCAGTATTTTCCCCATTGACTAAAGAGCAAGATACTTTAAAAAAAAAATTTTTTTTAAGGAAAAGCCCCTCTGCCTGGACTTTAAATCGGCTAACTTGAAAGTTGTTTGTGAAAAGCAGGTGTGCTCATGCCTTGACAGGGAGGGCTCTCCTGAGCCTCACCCCTCAGCCACTCACCATTCACCTCACGTTGGCTTCAGCTTTCCTTCACTCTTCTCTCCAAATTACTGGTTTCTTCTTCCTTCCCCTCCTTGCCACCTCTCCCCACCCCTGATTTCAGGCACATTGTAGTGTTCCTTTTAGGAAATCAGGAACCCCCAGGAATCTGGTTAGTAAGGAACCACTGCCCATCCCGTGCTGTGACCAGGCCTTCATGGTGGTGAAAACTGGAGCTAGGCTGATTTGTGTAGTATTATCCACAAGGTGGTGCTGTAGGAAAGCTGAGAAGTCCTGCCTCTGTTGAAGGATTTGATTTGCCTTGCCTTACTTGCTTTTGGAACCCATTTTACTGTGCGCTTTTTTTTTTTTTTTTTTAAGAGAGAGTGAGAGGGGGAGAGAGAGAGAAAGAGGGAATCAACCTTATTTTTTTCTTCTGGCCTTTGTTTATCCAACACTTAGTTGTGTATGTGGTGCTGGGGTTCCAACCCAGGTCATGGCATACGCCACTCAAGTGCTCCAACCACTGAGCCAACACTCTAGCCTCTACTATGCTCTTAAAAATTAAGTTAAATTTGGTTTAAGTCAGTGTGGACTTTGAAAAAACTATCCGGTTGTTTTATACACACAGAAGAAGATGATATATTTTTCAGGAGAATTTGTAACAACATGTATCATGTATTATTCATGCATCCTCTCTTTTCCAAGAGTACCTATGTAACCATAAAACTTCTTTGAACTTTGTTGACTTCTGTTTTCATTTTAATTCTCATCTAGTGCATAAGTAAAGCTTTTTACTTGAGGGGAAAGGGGTGACCTTGTGTTTTCCTTCAGATGTTTCTTGTTGAAGATTTGGATATTTACAGTTTTTTGTTGTTGATTTTAGATATCCATCTTCCTTTTTTCATTAGTAGGATCATTTTGAGTTTGATTTTGTGACTGAGGTTGGTAAAGTGCTTGGTCAATTAGCTACCTCCTTTTTTTTGTCCCTCACATACTATGACAGTTTGCTAATACAAGTAGATAGGAGAAATTAAGATTCTAGAAATTAGGGAAAGATTGAAGATTAAATATGCCTTTAGAAAAGGTAACATACTTAATTTAAAATTTCAATATTTAAACAAAACTAAGGCCACTTGATTTCATCCTCTTGTGTGAAGATGTGCCTTTTCCCTGACAGCCTTAGCAGGCGGGACAGTGGATCTGGCAGTTAGCAGGCACCTTGGACACTGCACCTGAGCACAGTTCTGCTGGTCTCCAAAGGTGGGACTTATTCTCTGCCATCTTTCTCTCCACAGGCATACAATCTTTGTCAGCAACACTTCCTCTTTGCAGATCACAAGCATGGCCAATGCCACCACCAGACAAGACCGATTTGCTGGCCTCCATTTCTTCAACCCAGTGCCCATCATGAAACTCGTGGAGGTCAGTGGTGTCTGCATACATGTTTGTTCTCTACCTCTTGGCTTTTCTGAGTAACACTCGCGCTGCCACTGGGAATAATGTTGGATGGATCTTTTTTTTTCCCTACTTTTTTTATTAAGGAGTTGGGTTGTTATATAATCATAAATGCATATTAATTAACAATATGATATACGCATTTGATCCTAATCCAGAGTCACCCCCACATCGTCCACCCCCCAGTCTCTTGATTGCATAAGTATTATTTGGCTTCTGGGGGGAGGGGTAAAGAGTATATTACATTGTTGATTGTCTCCCTAGATCCCTCCCTTTTTTTTGTTTTTTTTTTTTAGGGTATGAGTATGTT
Source organism: Aplodontia rufa (assembly GCA_004027875.1). Classification (NCBI taxonomy): domain Eukaryota; kingdom Metazoa; phylum Chordata; class Mammalia; order Rodentia; family Aplodontiidae; genus Aplodontia; species Aplodontia rufa. The sequence goes on along the minus strand of PVKS010002656.1, from coordinate 101,413 downwards.
TAACTTTATTTTTTTAAATATATTTTCTTAAGGAATTTAGTTATTATACAATCATAAATGCATTTAAAGTAACAATATGATATGCATACACACTTAAACCAGAATTACCCCGTAGATCCCTCCGTATTCTCCCCCTTCCGGCACCTACTCTATCCCCCCATTACATATCAATGATTGCCCTAGATTATGTGCTACTATGCCTTTGTTGGGTCTAATACTTGAGTCTGAGTACCTTTCACACAGCCCTGGGTTTAGCTTCAGCCTCCATAAATGAGTGAAAACATTCGACCCTTGACTCTGGATTTGGCTAACTTTGCTCAATATGTTTTCTTCCATTGCCACCTAGATCCTTCCCTATTTTTCCTCCCTTTCCTCCCTCTCCACCTCTACCCTCTCCCTCCACATATCTATGGTTCCCCTAAATTATGTGTTGCTACATCTTTGTGTTGGATGGATTTTAATGGAAGGGTGGAAAGCTGTCCCTGTGCTTGTGTTTCTCTGTCCTTTTCAGAGGTAAAGGAAGAAAAAACACCTAGGAATTCCCCTCTAATTTGTGTCTTTACAGTTCTGTGTTTTGACTGGTGGAATCGAGCAGGGATATGGAATGTCATTGATTTGTTTGTGGCACTGCTGAGAGAGGTATCGGATTGGGAGGCAGCACTAAAGACCACTGTCTTAATGACATCACAGAGGGAAGCCTGACAAATATTCATATTGTCTGGTTGAGGTCAGCTTGCTCAATGCTGTAGAATGAAATCTTATTAAACCTCATGTGTACCTTGTCCACAGTTCTTGGGGTGAATTCTGGTCCCATGTAATAGTGCTTTATATCGTGCCTCCGCAGAGGAGGCACTTCTCTCCGTTGTGATCAGAGCTGTTGAGAGCAGTTCCTGATAGCCTGAGAGCCTCCTGTCCACAAAGTCAAGAGGTGGACATAAAGGCCAGATTCCTGTTTGGACTGCTTCTGCTTACTTGCTTAGAGACTGGGTGTGAGGGAGATGGAGTCACAATAGACAATTTGCACCTTAAATGTGGCAACTTGCCCTTTACAGGGGCTAATTATAGGGTCAGAGGAGCAGCTGCTATTAAAGCAGCGTTTGTTCTGAGGTTGAGGAGTTATTGCCATGCGAAGTGTGGGGGATGCTGCCTGTGTGGAGCCAGGCAAGCTTCCAGAAACCGGCTGTGGCCTTGCTCTGGGAGTGTGGACCTGGTCCATCTGCTCACTGCTCCCTTTCCTTCCTTTATTCCCCTACTGCCTGCCTCCCCCAGAATAGGCATTTGTAACCAATCATAATGATGACTCTTAGCCCTTTCTCTCAGCTGACAGCTCTGTCCCATCCTCAGCTTCTCCAGTTTATGTCTAAGGCTGATTTTAAAGAAGTTGAGCAAGTAGAAATAATATTTACTCTTAATGCAGAGAAGAGCAAAAACTGGAATGGACTCTTCAATGTTTCAGCATGTGGGAACTAATTAATTTCTTGAGTTACTGTATCATGTGTGTTTCTACTTTGGAGATGAAGACACATTCTGTAGAGTTACTTTAATGCTAATAATGTTTTAACCACAGTAATCTAATAACAGCTGCCTGTGCCTTTAGAAATTAGCGTGTTGGTCGTTAATAGACAATGCTTAGCAAACGTTATCTTGTAGAAAACATTCTGTACAAGTGCTCTACTCTATTTAGTTTTTATTCTTTAGCTTCAGCTCTCACATATATGTTGCTGGTGATGAGCTCCAGGGTGAAATCTAGAGTAATTAAGTGACTCCTCGCCTTTACCTGGAACTGGACTTGCTGGAGCTATGAGAAGACTATCTGTAGCACATTGCTAATTGTTGAACTCGTCCCTCATGTTGACAAGAACTTTATTGTTGACTTCTTTAATCCCATAACTAATTTTTAAAATTCCATAGATAATAGCCTTTAGTGAGAATGGGCCTAGCTCATTCTAGGAGGGTCTGATGGAGACTTTTCAGGCCTCTACCGGAACAGCTCTAGGACTTCTGGTCACAGCATCTGTGAGCCCTACAGGCAGTTTCTAGTTGCTCTCGTCCTGCTCGTTGTCTCTGTCTTTGTGGTGCTTGTTTCTGTTTCCACACACTCATTCGCTTTGCTCAGTGTCAGAACACGCCACCACACCCGGGCTGTGATCACTCGGGCATGAGCAGTGTGCGCCCTGGTTTTTTATGTAGCACCTTTCATCCCTGCATTGACACTGGCTTGGTAAGCCAGACAGCCCTCCAGCCTTTTTATGCAGGACATGTCTGGTATCAGGATGCCCATTTCATAGGAGAGAGGTAAGGCATTTGCTTAAGATAACATAAAGGGCCTGATGTAGAAGCCAAGCCTCCTCACTTTGACTCTACTGGAAGTTCCTTACTGGCATTTACGTTGTGTGTGTGTTGGGGCTGGAGTGACGGTTCAGCGGTTACAGCTCTTGCTGGGCATGCGCGAGGATGCTGGTTTGAACCCCAGCACCACGTAATCAACGAAGTGTTGGAGCAACGAAAACCAGATGAAAAAATAAATAAAGTTGATTCTTTCTCTTTCTCTCTCACACTGTTCCTCTCTCTCTTAAAAAAACAAAAACAAAAACAAAACCTGTGTGTGTATTGAGGGGGATTAAATTCACCTGAGACTCTGCATTTATCAAAATCTCATTCCTGACTGGTGAATCCTATGAGGGCTTACTGAGTGCTCTCTGTGCCAGGCAGTGTACTTGGTGCCACCTCCTCTCCACTCCAGCAGGATGGCAGCTGTACCCTTATATACACTCAAGGGAAGAGGGCTGTTGGAGCAGGTGGCAGGCCCCAACCCTGTTGGCTTCTTCTTGGAAGGGGGCTGTGGGCCCTGGGGACTCTGTGTGGGAGCAGGTGGAACAGTGGGAAGGTTACTCCTCTAGGAGGCCAAGAGGTGTGACTTGAGCAAATCATTCCTTTTGCTGGGACTCCTTCTGTCTATGGTAGGAGAAAGTGGGGTTCCATGCAGACAGCTCCAAGGGCAATACCACACTCTCCTACCCTCTAGCAGTTATCACCCTCAGATAATTCACAATGAACACTGAAACAATAAGAAAGGCCAGCATTTCCTGAGCACTTCCTACCTCCTCGGAGCTGTGCTTAGTGCTTTACCCCAAGTCTAATTTCTTTCTCCCCTCCTTGATGTGGATAAATTGATTTCAGTGGCAATTCAGTGTGAAGAAGCATATCCTTGGTCACACAGCCAGGAAGTGGTACAAGTGGGATTTGGAACTAGGACTGTCTCAGTGATAATACCTGTGAAACTCTCCTGTATGCTCTGCCCAGGACTTCCTCCACTTGCATTGTAAGCCTTAATTTTATGCATTCTGTGGTATTCCATTGTCTTAAAGTGGACATTTTGGTAAACATTTTGTTTTTTGGCTTAAAATCCCTTCTTCTGTCTAAAACTAAAATTGGTTTTGCCATCTGTATGGACCCTGTTGATCAGTTTCCTTGAATTACTCTATCCATTCTTTGTGGTTGTTTGCTGGCTCTCCAGACATAATTCTTTGCCTTGCTCTTCTAGGTCGTTAAGACACCAATGACAAGTCAGAAGACGTTTGAATCTCTGGTTGACTTCAGCAAAGCCTTGGGAAAACATCCTATTTCTTGCAAGGTAGAGTATGGGTGGTGTGCTTGTCTGTTTCCAGCTATTACAGAATACTTAAGGCCAACTGACTTTACAAAGAGAGATTTATTTAATACACAGTTTTGGAGATTCAAGGGTGTGGTGCTAGCTAGCATCAGCATCGGCTCATGGTGGATGAAGTCACAATGACCAGAACACATACAGGAAGAAGAATCACATCTCTATGTAGGACGCCTAGGAGAAACTCAGGGATCAGGCCAGGGCTTTTTACTCATTCTTACAACTCATTCCAGGAGACCAGTAATCCCTTCCAAGAGCAGTGCCTCCAGTGGCCTTAGAATCTCCTGCCAAGCCCCACCTCTTAAGGTTCCACACTCCCTCTCAGGTGACAAACTCCCAAAACATCAACCTCTCGAGGGACAAGCAGCATCCAAACTATAGGTAGCTTGGGAAGGAGGTGATTTTCCTTGGAACCCGACTTACCTTTGGGAGGCTACTTCTAAAAGAATGATGTGAGAAATTGGGGACTATTTCCTGCAGGATTGTTAATGTGCTATAATATCAGGCTGTGCCTCCATTCTAGTTTCTGGGCCAGGAAACCTCACTCTTGACCCATACCCAGGGACATCAGCTAGATGGTCTTGAGATCTGAATGGATCCCAGGGCTTCAGCCAAATAGAAGCCTTGAGGCTTGTTTTTGCACCCTGATTTTTGTCTGTGGATGAGCAGTTACAGTTTCATAAATGATTTTGTGGCCCTTCAACTTTAACTGCTGTTGGCCCCTGGATGTCAGGATGCTGTATGTTAGTTGCAACTTGCTGGATGCATACATCCCTAACACAAACCTAGGGCATTACCTTTGAAAAGAACACTACAGATGGTTAGGGAAACAGTGAGACAGGAAGAGATCTACCTGCCCAAAGTAGCATTAAGGAAATGTTTCCCAGAGAATGTAGCATTCTGTTCTTGCTTTGGTATCCAATGAGAAGCATGTTTGTGTGGAAAGCAGGCTTGACCTCCTGTTTCCCCCATTTCTTAAGATGCTCAGTTATTATTTGTAAAACAATCCCATTTAGTGAAATGATAACTATATCATTTTGATTACCTTCAGTTTCCTCATTTGCCTTTAGTTCCCCATTTAGTTTCTACATTATCTTTGTTTCCCCCAAACTTAGGGACTATATTCCACATGATTTATAGTTTTTTTGAAAAGGTACTTGTGTCACAGTACACCACACCATTCAGTTTTATAAATAAGTCATCAACTTTTTTGGCCATGATCTTTAATATCATGGTTCTTTTCATGCTATGCTTCTCATTTTTAAGATAATCTTAAGTTTGAACTCAGAGTATTATATTAACCCACAAAAAAAAATTGTATTCATGAATCATCTGAACAAGTCATATGTTGATGTAAGCCCCATTAAGCCAAGGACTTGTGTATACTAGTCCCCCCACTCCATTAGTCTGGTATTATTAGGGAGTCTTTGTAGTTTTTGTTGTTTTGTTTTGTAGTACTGGGATTAAACCCAGGTCCTTCACATGCTAGGCCAGTGTTCTACCACTGAGCTAAATACCCCACCCTTTTTAAAATTTTAATTTGGAACAGAGTTTTACTAAATAGCCCAGGCTAGCCTTAAACTTGCGATCCTCCTGGAGCCTCAGCCTCCCAAGTAGGAATTACAGAAGTGTGCCACCATGCCTGGTTGGGAGTCTCATTTTTTTTTAACACCCATTTTTTGTCTGGTTGGTTCTGTGGTTTAAATTACTTGGATTTGAAAAAAAAATCACATTAATAACTGGATGTTATGTTTGCACTTTCTTACCCACTTATGCTTCATTAGTGGCAGAAAATTGTAATTGTGTTAGAAAAAGCATCAACTTTAGGCAAATCAGAAGCAAGTAATAGAAAGAAAAATGTAGGCAAAAGCCAATAATTATCCTTGGCACATAATCATTAATTCATGGAATAATGATTCTTTCTTCCCTTAGAGTAGCCATGGCAGCTGCAGGGATAGGAAGCCTTTGGTTTTTGAAAATTGAGCTTCTTAGATATCTAATTGGAGAACCCTATCTGTGTGATAGCTTGAGGCTTTTTGTAGTCTTTGTGGGTCAGTTATCAAGCTCTTGATGAGGCACATCCAGACAGCTCATTGGCATCACATAGAATGAGAGTCAGCTCACTTCTCTCCAAAAGGCCGAGTAGGAAATACAGTCACAAGCCGTAAAATAGTGTCCCTCAGCAGTGGACAGTATACATGGTAGTGGTCCCGTCAGTGTTGTGGACCTGAAAAATTCCTGTTGCATGCTGATATACTAGCCATCCTGAAGCTGGACACCAGCATCACATCACATCTGTGGATGCTGTAGGAATTCACCTGCACGCCCACCATGTGAAGGTGCAGCACAGTTATACGCAGCACTCGATGCTTGATAATAAACAAGTGTTATTTATTACTGGCTTGTGTATTTACTTTATATCCTTACTACTTCTTATATATAAAAAATATAGCTGTAAAACAGCCTCAAGCAGTCCTAGCTCTTTCTTTAAAGGGAAATAACTGTTACAATTGGAGCAAGTATTTTTTGTAGGCTGCTTTTGATTTGTAACTTTATTTGTAACTTTATAATTGGTGTGTGTCACGTTCTCATAAGTTGAAAAGGATATTTTGTCTCAGTTGTAAAATCACTATTTGTGTCGTTAATATAGTCTTGGTTACGTTGATAAAGCTTGTGTGTGCTTCTCAACATTCTTGTGATGGGGATGGGGTTGGTTTCTGCTTGGTCAGTTATAGGAGGTGCACACCCTGTTACTTCACTGTGTGCACCTCTTGTTTCACTGAGCATGCACTCAGGTTAGGTCAGTGAGTGTTCTGGGTCCTGGTCATCTTCAGTTCAGATGTTAGTGGGGTGCCTAGTGTGTGCTATGATCAATACAGGGTCCAAGTCAGGGGGACAATGTCTACCCTCAGGAAGATCAGAGCTTTAAAGAAAAATGAGAGAGAAAGAATAAATTTGATTTTTTCATCTGTTTTTTTTTTTCCTTCCACTTAATTGTGTATGTGGTGCTGGGGATCAGCTCTACTGCTGAGCCACCTCTCCAGGGCTTTTTGACAAAAGAGGGAGCACCATTTACTTAGTAGAAGAGTTAATTTCACATAAATACCGCCAAAAAACTACCGATTTGGCCTTCTCCACAAGCCCACCAAAGAGATCAGTAGATAAAAATCCAAATCCAATACTAGTACTCTCAGAGAGAAGATTAAGTGTTTTACTGGGAAGGGAACAGATACAAGGAGAGTACAGTGCCAAGAGTCATCCCAAGGGGAGGTGGTATCTGTTCCAAGATGTTCTGTGAAGGACCAGCAACCTTTCAGGGGATCTGCTCCTTTGTCTTGGCACCTTCCCCCAACTCCACTGTGCTGCGCTGTGTGCAAGGATACTAGAGTCCAAGAATGTTCCAGAGCTTGGCAAGTAGTACTCCTACTTTTGGAAGATCATTCAACATGGAGTGTTTTTTTTATTTTTTCGAGAGTCCTGTAATTCCGGGAAGTGGGAGAGGAAAGAAGAAACGGTTATGTTGTCCTGTGAGACAGAAATAGGTACTTGAAAACACATTTTGAAAATGTCTATAACTTGATAACGTGGGCAACATAATTTGAGGTAAGAAGTGGTGATCTTCACAGAAGTGGTGACTTCGCTGAAGATCAAATTTAATGAAAAGTCACTTTTCTTTCTCTTTTCTAAAACAGGACACTCCTGGGTTTGTTGTGAACCGTCTCCTGGTGCCATACCTCCTAGAAGCTACCAGATTGTATGAACGAGGTATGCTTCCTGAGCTAGGCTGGGGTCTAGAGTTCTCATGAAGTGTGTAGGAAGGCAGGGCCACAGAGCAGAGGCGGGAGCTAGTTTTCTAACTGTGCCCCTAGCTTCCCTGTGAGGTCAGGCCTCCACTGCAGTGCCAGCCAGAACAATTGCATGGCTGACCCAGATTTATGTCCTTGATCTTTGCCTTTGGTTAAAAGTGTACTGCTTCAAATAAAAAATAATAATGTAGAAATCAGTGGGCTAGGGGATACTGAAAGTTCCTTCAGGATCTAAAACTTGTATGACAGATAACAGAAAATAAGTGACAGAGCTGATGTAATAGGATGGTTTCTAATGGCTCAGTGTTCAAACTCCTTGAAAGGTGGCATATTTCACTTTTTAACCTCAAGAATGTTCTGAAAATTTCCCCCCAATACTTCATTGATGTAGAATGACTTTTCCTGCTGAAGAAACATAAAACTTAATCCAGAATTATAACTGACGTTCATTCTCCTTTCCACCTTCTCTGCCATTTTTGGAAAGGTAAATATATCTGCTTCGAAGGCAAACAAGCTGTAATGGAACTTGATAAGAAGCAAGTGTAATTGTTTTCACTGACTTCATTCACAAATTTTGCTTCCAAGAAGAATGTCATTTTTGAAACAAAACATTTACACCAGCTCTTCCCAAGAGATGAAAGCACATTTACTTCCTCGAGATCTGCTTTAAATATTAAACTTTTCTCTATGGGTTATAGAAGCAATTGCCTCACTTTTGCTCCAAGATCAAACCAACACTTCTGTTTTTATCTATCAACAAATATGCCTAATTACACCCCAAAGAAAGTACAGTGTTTTGCTACCTTGAAGGGCAGGCATTTTTTTTTTTAATAAAATGTAATGTTTCTGAATGTAGCATGTGGGGGAGCCACCTCTTCGGGGTGTTTTTCTCACTGAACTACCCTGTCCCTTTGATACACTCTCCCATGTACCAAGTATTTTATGGTCAGATGAGAGCTGTTTTCTTCTCTCCTGCTTCCCCACCAGCAGTAGTCACTTTCAAGAACAGGTGACCTTTATCCCTTCCCATCACAGGTCACCTGTGGGGTGTGCCTGGAAGGACAAAGTTTGATGCCCTGTGGATGTGCTTTTAGTTTGTTCTTGGTGCATTCCACAACGGTCCGTCATGCCAGGTCCCCTGGCCTCTTTCCACAGCCTTCTCAGGCCTCTGAGCTGGGGCATCTCCTGAACGAGCTGGGGTCTGGGTGGATGCAGTTTCTCAGCAGTCTGCCCTGTGTCTGGACTGTTTACTTCACCCCAGGCTTCTTACCACACCCCTCTTGCCTTTCTGCCCCTCCTCTTTGAGCCAACATGGAATAGGGCTTAGACGCATGCCCACCACTCGGTCTCCGTTCCCAGCTCTGCAGCTGAGTTGTAGCAGTTCCACGTTGACACTCGAAGTGTGCGATTGCTCCCTCTCCCACCTTCCACATCTGCTTGATTCTTCCTGTCATCCTTGCTCCCTTTCCACCCCAGCTCTCCCTCCTCCTTAGAGGGTCCATCAGGCAGCAGAGAAGCTCCTGTTATCTCATGTCTTCTTCAGACCTGTCCCTTCAGCGCTTTCGAGAGTGTTGTGTAGTTGAGGAAGTTGCAGAGACGTTGCATGCTGTACCTGCCCACGTGCCCTGCAGTCTGCTGGGGGCATCTCAGCATCCGGCAGCACAGCAAAGCCTCTGCAGATGCCCTGTGACTCCGTTTCATTAAGGGGGAACTTTTCTGTACCACACTGTTGATACACCCGAGCCATGGGGTTGGCAAAGGCTGCTTTGAGTGGTGGAGGTTCATTGGAAGGCCACGTGGGCTATTGTCTAGTCAGGCCCCAGATACCAGGACAACTTTCAGGACACCACTAGGTTCTGACACTTCTCACCCACTCCCTGTGGGAGCAGGGGAGGTGCATTGCCCTCTCTCACCTCTCGTGGCTCCTGTGTTGGGCCTCTCAGTGTCCAGCTCCGTACTCATTCTTACACACTATGATGGAGGCCTGGTGGGTACATTCAGACACTGTCCCTATGGGTTGGAGGGATGTAGACTGGATAGGCTGATGCCCAAAGGTGGACTGCTGCCCCTGTCCGGCTCCCATGATTGGTAGTTCCAGCTGGGCAGTAGGAACACATGGTTAGCTCCTTTCAGGAGGACCTGTGCCGGAAACAGGTCCTGGGAGTATCTTAAGCCTGTGCCCCAGTCCCTGTAGGATATTCTGTCTGCAGTTATCCCTGCTCCAGACGTGCTCAGTGCTTCTCTAGTAGCCTCTGCCCCTGCTGTGGTTGCCACATACCTTACTCCCGTCTTTCTCAGAGGCTCCCACCTGAGTGTGCTCTTTCTCCAAGCTGGACATAATCTGTCATAGCTATTTTTGCTTTGGCTTTCCCATAGGTGACTTGCCAATCTCTTATCTGTGACGTGGGTTCTGCCTGTCTTCTCTTGCTATATTCTTCTGGGGCAGTATCTGAGTCCTCCTCATCTTGATGCCCCCAGAGTGCTCACACAGGGTCAGGCATTTGGGATTGAAGTAACTACTGATGTCTGAAGGTGTGAGGCTGCACTGCCTTACTAGTCCTCATTGGGAGCCTTTTGGTAATGCTAAGTGGTTGGCAGGTGGTGCTGATGAGTTCTGGTGGAGGAAACAGTGTTGAGACCAGGCCCAGGTTGACCAGGTAAAGGGGTCTGAAGAACCTGCATAAGGTTGATGCAAAGTTTCCTACGGAGGGCATGCCGGATTCTCAGAGAAATACTTGACACTAAAGAAATTTAGGGATTATTAATTAATTGATCAGTATAATACCACTTTTTTTTTGAGTACTGGAGATTAAACTCAGGGGTGTTTAACCACTAAGCCGCATCCCCAACCCTTTTTAATTTTTATTGTGAGATAATGAGACACAGTCTTGCTAAGTGACTCAGGGACTCACTAAGTTGCTGAGGCTGGCTTTGAACTTATGGTCCTTCTGTCTCAGCCTCCTGAGCTGCTGAGATTGTAGGCATACCACATTTAACTCCTAGTTGATCCACCAACCTCTATGTGTATCTTTTATTTCTCTTTTTGCCTCGTTTGCCTTTTATTACTCAGAACATAATTTTTACAGTTGTTCTGACTTTATAAAACTAGTTTTTTTTTCACAATACTGTTTCTTCGTATTATTTTTAGAAATAAAGTAGTCCTCAAGTGAGTCTCTGAATCAGGAATTACTGTTTTGCCTATAGGATTCATACTCCTGTCTTTGAGTATGGATTTGATTCAATGGATTTAAGTAAATTGGAACCATTATGCTGTTAGATTTCTGTCCCCAGGGAGGCAAAATTCTACTGAGGGATGCTGCCTGTATAAATGAACCAGTAGAGAAGTGTTGAGACTGGGAGTAGGAATTGTGGAGACAGAGGTTCGGGGATGCAGGGAGGAGGGGAGGTTCTGATTAAGTGACACCAGAGCTGAGGCCTGAAGATCTATAGAAGAGGGCTCCATGCCCCAAGCACAGGGAGCAGCAGTTGCTGAACCCTGAGACAAGGGCCTGCAAGGCTGCCACTCCCATCATCCTGAGAAAACTTGTTTTAGTCAGCTTTTTCAGTGTTGCAACTAAAAGACCCAATAAAAATAATTTTAGAGTAGGAAAAGTTTATTTGGGGGTTCACAGTTTCAGAAGTCTCAGTCCATAGAAGGCTGGCTCCATTCCTTGGGGCTTGAGGTAAGGCTGAACATCATGGTGGAAGGAGAGAGAGAGAGAGAGAGAGAGAGAGAGAGACAGACAGACAGACACTAAGCTCAACTCATCAAATACACACCCCAAAGGGACACCCCCATAACCCATCTTCTCCAGCCATGACTACAGTTACCACCCAGTTTTTCCCTATCAGGGGATTCACTATTGAGTTAAGGATCTCATAACCCAATCATTTCACCTCTCAGCCTTCTTGCATTGTCTCCCACATGAGCTTTCAGGGCAAATCTTTCATCCAAACTATACCACAGCTATATCGCCATAGAAACTGCAGGGTCTTGACATCTTGAGCAGGATCCACATTTGAGCTGTGGAGCCAGAGCTCAAACCTGCGTTGTTCCTTCTCATTTTTCCTCTTCACATGCTCTTCTGTCTGCCCAGAACGCCTTTTCCTGCCTGCCCTCCTTTCTGCCCATTTTTGCTCACAAAGAGCTGTGTAAATCTTCATGCAGCTTCATCACTTGTTGTGTTGCATTTTTGGTTTGCACATTTTAGTCCACCCATTTTTCCTCAGAGGTCTCTAATCCCAATTAGTGTAGTACTAATGTCATGCATAGAAAATAATTTGAGTGGTATTTTGTTTACCTTAGATTGCTCTGAGATCCTTCAGCATTACTTCAGTACATTATTTTTTTATAGTCTTGCTGGGCATAGTGACACAAGCCTGTCATCCTAGTGACTTGGGAGGTTGAGGCAGGAAGATTGCAAGTTCAAGGCCAGCCTCAGTTACTTAGTGAGGTCCTAAGTAACTTAGCAAGACCCTGTCTCAAAATTTTAAAAAATAAAAAGGGCTGAGAATGTGGCTCAGTGGTTAAGTGACCCTTGGTTCAATCCCTGCTACCATTAAAATATACACACACACCCATACACATACACATATACATATATGTATGTGCATGACAATTTGTATTAGCTTTTTGTGGCTGTGATTAAAAATACTTAATAACAACTTACAGGAGGACATATTTATTTTGGCCTATGGTTTCAGAGGTCCCTGGTTGGTCAGTTCTATTGCTCTGGTTCTGAGATGAGGCAAAATATCATGCCATAAGGGTGTGGTAGAGGAAAGCTGTCAATTCATGGCAGTTAGGAAGGAAAAAGAGAGAGGGAGGAAGGGAGAGGAGAGAGAGAAAGAGGAAGGGGCCAGGAGTAAGATATAGTCTCCAAGGGCATGCCCCCCAGTGACCTACTTGCTCTAACCATGCCCCACCTACATATAGTTCCACCCCCTAGTAGGTTATTTCAGATTATCAATCTATCAAATGCATTAATCCATTGATGAGGTCAGAGATCTCATGATCCAGTCACTTCCTAAAAGCCCTACCTCTGGGAAGTGCTGCATTGGGTACCAAGTTCTCAGCACATGATCTTTGGGGGACATTCCAGATCCAAATCATAACAATTCTAAGAGTTTTGGACTTTCTTTAAACCATTATCTTGAATGAAGGGGTTGTGGGAATATGGTTCCAGCGGAATACTTGTTACCTATGCAACACAGTTGGAAAAGAAAATATACATGTAGTACATACAGAAACAGATAATCTGTGTGTGTGTGTGTGTGTGTGTGTGTGTTGTGTGTGTGTTTGAAGCCCATTTATGAATTAAAAAATCTGTTCTAGAATTAAATGATAATTAAGTAAATGATTCTAGAGTTAGAAAACTCCACTTCATTGGGAAATCATCTACATTTCCAGATGCAGGGTTTCCCCTCTCCATGAATATCTTGTGACATATTTGGAAAATACCTCTGACACGAAATCTTAACCAAGTCAGAAGCATGGACCCTAGGCATGCTTTGAATGTTTAGGTATATGAAATTCTAGAGATTCTGGGAGAATTTGGTAGTGGTGACTTGCTGCTCTCTTTTTCCTTAGGAGATGCATCTAAGGAAGACATTGATATTGCAATGAAGTTGGGAGCTGGATACCCAATGGGTCCATTTGAGCTTCTTGATTATGTTGGGCTGGATACTACAAAGTTCATCATGGATGGTAGGAATTGGACCCTGTGTCGTCTTTGTTAAACTGAGTGGGAATTGTCTCTCTGAACTATGAAATATAATGCCCAGTTAAAATAGAAGTTATAAAGGGTCTGTAAGGCATCACCATTTTGTGTTACTATAACAAATTTCTGAGATGGGGTACTTTTCAAAGAGAAGAGGTAATGGGAGGAATAGTGCAGTGATACAGTGCTTGTCTAGCATGCATGAGGCCCTGGGTTCAATCCCCCTAGTTCCACAAAGAGAAAAAAAAGGGTTTATTTGACTCATAATTCTGGTAAGTCCAAACAGCAAGGTGCTTGAGTTTGGCAAGGCTGTATCACAACCTATTGGTGAAGTGGTAAAGGGAAACACCTGTGTAGAAGGGACCAAGGTGTGGGGTAGCCTTGCCTTGTGACAGGCCACTCTCTAAAGAAGGAGTGTAGTCATAGGAGGCTTACTCCCAAGGGACAGCATTCATCCCTTGACCTAATTACCTTCCCCTAGGCCCAGCTTTTAAAGGTTTCCCCACTTGCACAGCAGCCCTGAGGACCAGGCTGCTAGCATATGAGTCTTTGGGGGACAGACCATATCCAGACCATAGCATCAAGGTAAATATTTAAGGTAGTAGATGGCAGGAGAAAGAAGAGTGTGACTGCCATTGTCCCTTAACAGGGTAATTTATTTTTTTCAACTTCTCATTTTGAAATAATTACGGATTCACAGGAAGCTACACAGATCCTGTGCGCCCTTTTCCCAGCTTCTCCCAGTGGTTATCTCTCATGCCACCATAATACAGAATCGAAATCAGGAAGCTGACATCAGTGCACATACTCATTTTATTACATGAGTTGACTTGTGTGCTCTCCACTATAATCAAGATACACAACTGTTTTTAAAAATGTATTCATTTTAATGTGGTGGCTCTAAAGATAGGATAAAGTAATCATTTAAACTGATCTATGGAAGCTGAAGATAGCTTACTACTCCACATTTCACACACAAAAATAGTTCTATGTATTGGGGAGAAGGAGGATTCTAATTTAAGTATGAAATTTTGAATTCTGTGAGGATGCAAAATGCCAGTAGTAGGAATTCATATTTCTAACATGTTTTCTGAAAGTTAACTGTGCCACTTAGGATTCCATGCAGCAAATTAGGAGGTTTTGTTAGTTTTATTGGACCTTTGGACTTAGTGATTTCCAGGAATTAATTGGTTACCGAGCTGGGCTTTGAGAGGCATAGGTGGGCAGCAGCGTGCCTGCCTTGGAGTTGATGTGGCTACACCAGCACAGCCCGTCCTGTGCCTCTGCCGCGGTGGCCTGAGTGGATAGCATACCCGAGGGGCTTTCCCACATCAGAGCAGGGCCCCTCTCCCCAAACTCTGCCTCCACAAGTTCCCTGGGAATGTGGAGCACTTTGTCCTATCATTTTGTCCCTCCTCTCAATAGGGTGGCATGAAATGGATTCCACGAACCCTCAGTTTCAGCCCAGTGCATCCCTAAATAAGCTGGTAGCAGAGAAGAAGATGGGCAAGAAGACTGGAGAAGGATATTACAAATACAAATGATGCGCAGTGTCTCTGGCTCTGGGAAGAAGCCCGTGAGCGCACTCTAGCCAGCCCCGAGGGCCGTGGAGACGTGCTTTGGTCAGGCAGTCTCGCTCCGCACAGTCTGCTCTGCGTGCATTCAGTTGCAACCTAACTGCGGTAATTATTTCACTGGTTGTAGTAATAACAGATTCCTCCACTGAGATCTAATTCCCTTTTTTTGTCTGTTCTTTACTGTGTATTTTCTGAAAAACTTTACACCCTCAGTGCCTTGGAGCAAATGTTTCTTTTGAACCTGGTCTTTTTCATAACATTGGCTGAATCACTCACTCAGACCGCAGATGCCCTTCCTCTGGCTTCGTGTTGCTGTGCCCACCCGTAACTGAGCCAGCCTCACATACTGCATCTGGGAGGGGCAGCGGCCAGCGGCACCTGCATCTTGCCTTTCTGAGAACATACTGCTACCTGTAGCTTTGAGCCTTCCCTGACATCTGGACGCCACCTAAGGTGTTACATCTTTATTCAGCTCATCATCAGCTGCTGGATTGGTGGGAAAATCTCTATGCTTGGTTTCCAGGAAGAAGTCTTTTTTCGTGATTCAGATCTGCAAATCCTAACCATGCATATCTTTTTTTTTCTTCTTTTCATAAGAAATCAATGTTACAAACTTCTGTAAATTGACTCTAATAAAATGCAGTCTATTAATCTACAAAAATTTGGAAATAAACATGTATAATTTGAAATTATGAGTGCTTAAATGATTATAAAAGTAAAGGTTGATAATCCAGACAGAAGCTGTGCCTCATCTTCTCTGGCTGATTGTTATTTTATAAAGTGGCAGCAATGATGAGGGAATGGCAGAAGGCATTTGTATAAAACCGGCCAGAGGAGGTCCTTTTCACATTTCTTACCAGTAAAATAGTTATAAGGGCACAGAGAGTGATTTTTAAGGAACATCTGTTTCTTCTTTGCCAACAAAGTGAAATAATGTAACATAAGCTTCTTTTAATCATTGGCTTGAGAAAGTGTCTTCCGTGATAGAATTCAGGAGTTGGAAAGACATCAGAAGCCCTGAGGTCCAGTGGTCTCATTAGCAGAGGGTTTAAGTGATGTGCCCAAGGTCACCAGATACTTTGTTGCAGAATCGAGATTAGATCTAGGTTTTGATGATAAAATTAAATACAAAGGAGTTAATTTGAAAATCTGAAATCTAAACTTTCAAACAGGACTTACTCCAAAATGGCTGTCCTGGCAGAGTTCTGATGGTTGAGAGCTTTTTTTCCTTCAGTTCATGAATGATAAAAGGAAGATTATAATCTTTTTTAAAAAATCAGATATATTGCAAAGTGAGAAAAATAAATGCATAAAAACATTTTTACCATACTAGAACCTGGTTTAGGAAGCTTCTAGACTATTCTTCTAAGGCACTGCCTCACTAACAAAAGGAAGTGCCTGTGCAGCCTCCACATTTTCCTCATTCAAGGTGACCTGTGACATTTTCCTCATTCAAGGTGACCTGTGACCTGATAGCTCCTTCTCACTCAGGCTGGCCCTTGACATTTGACATGAACCATGGCCCAGGAGGGGCTTTACTTCCTTACTTTCTGAGCAGAGTCCACATAGACCATGAGCCTTCATCCTAGAGATGGCAGGACTCTGTCTTTCCCACTGCATTCCAGGAAAGAAAACTCAGCACTGTGTTGGATGGGGAGGGTAGGGGTTGCAGCAGTCTTTCTGTCTCACATTTTAAATGTACTTTTAACCTACCAGTTAAAAGGCCTGGCATCTGAATTTTTTTCCCAAAAAAATATTTGCCATGCATATGTTCAGAAGGGACCAAAAGGGATTTTGAATATCTTTCTCTTCTTGAACCTGGAACTTGGGGAGTGGCTTCCCTTCCTGACTCCTTGGCTCTACATTCTCAGGTGGGCACTGTTCCGCTCAGCAAGAGCTGTGTGGCAGGAAGGTCAGTCTCAGCATCAGGTCTTCGGTGTCTGTATATAGCTGCTGCTGCCTACTTCAGCATGCGGTCAAAAATCAAACCTGAATGAGAACCCCGGGTGCCTGTGCTGGCCTGTGCTGTGTTTTGGCTGCCCTTGTTGAGGAGGAAGGGCGAGTCCAGGCAGTGTTGCTGGGCCTGGCTTCCCTGCTGCTGGGCCTTCTCTCCCCACCCAGGCCTCCTAAGAGCATCCATGATTCTTTGTAACCTTCTAAAGTAACTACCAGGTTTTATCTTGCCTCCCCTACTTCCTCTTTATGATATTTTTATTTCTGTAATAGAAGTGAAAATTTGAAATTAAAAACCATACAATTTATGAAATAACTTTTTGAATAAACAAAGTAAGGCTCTGAATGGAGTTATCACCTGGACTTCAGTTATCAGCAAAATGGACTTCTCTGAGGAACAGTTTGAATACTTATGAAGATATGCATGTAATATAATAACCATGGCTCTGTGTTGTTTACAAGATTTGCTGTTATAGTTTCCCAGGGAAAAATGGTTGACTTTTTTTGGGTTTTTTTTTTTTTTTGAGAGTGAAAAAGAATCAGTTTTATTTATTTTTTCATCTGGTTTTAGTTTTTTATACACTTGGTTTTGTATGTGGTACTGGGGCTCAAACCCGGGTCCTTGTGCAAGCCAGGCAAGTGCTCCACCACTGAGCCACCTCCCTTGCCCTTGGCTAACTTCTTTTGACACCATTTGTAAAGTTCTAAGGTAAATTTCCAGTGAGCTAAGGTGGAACCCAATGTGGCTACTGAGAAACTAAGATTTAGAGATCTGGTGTTACAAAGCAAGTCTCTGCTGGGGAGAAGCAGTATCTTAGCCATGGCTTATACAACAACATGCAGTAATTATGCTTTTCTGTGAATTATATCGTTCACACATTTGAAACAAGCTTTTGTTTTGTCCTGCCCTGATTTCAATCCCTTCAACATTTCAACCTAAGTAACTGATTAAATCTACCAAAATATAAAGTGTGGCCATAATTTTATGCAACTAATTTTCTTGTAAATAAGCATTGATGCTGTGTAAGTAGTAATGCATAAGTAATTCAGAATGCTTTGAACAGTGCTTTCATTGCTGAACTTTCAAAACTATGCTTCAAAAGAACCTATGTGCTTGTATAAGTTCTGTTTTTAAAGTTACTTGGTTTCAGTGTTTCATGATCATGATTTTATGTATTTTAGCATTTTTTTTCTGAGTTACCATTTTGAAATGGCAGAATAACGTTGAACTGCAGAAAGACACAACCTTGTCATTGATACTAATTCAGTGTTCTACTTAAAATCACCAGCTCCAGCTGCTGCAGGATTTATCTGTCTAATAGCATGGGGTTTGAAACAGACCTGCATTCTAGTTCTCAGCTTCACTTTTTTTGCCTACATAACTTAAAGAGGTGGTTTTCTGAATATATCTGGTAAAATGGGCCTACCATTAGAATCTATCCTGTAGGGTTTCTGAGGACCAGGTGAAATAAAGCCTATCAAGTGTTGAGCACATGGCCCAACAAAGACAGGCCAACTGCAAAGGATGTCACAGTAACCCACAGGGTTGACAGCCCCAGATGTGTTACACCTGAGAAGAATGAGTTGAAGATTGGGAACAGACCTGAATCTTATGGAAGGGAGTCTTAGAAGGGAAGGTATTAACAGGCATGCTTGGGAAGCTGAGGCAGGAGGATCACAAGTTCAAAACCAGCCTCAGAAATTTAGTGAGGCCCTGTCTCAAAGTACATATATTTTAAAAGGCGGCAGGGGAGGCTGGCTCAGTGATAGAACAAGATCTTGCCTGGCATGCGTGAGGACCCAGGTCAAATAAAAAAATTTTTTTTCTCTCTCTCTCCCTCTCAAAACAAAAACAAAAACAAAAAAAAGGTGGGGACATGGCTCTGTGGTTAAGGACCCCTGGGTTCAATCATCCCTGGTACAAAAAAAAAAAAAAAAAAAAGAAGGGAAGCTCTTTGGCCACCTGGGCCAAAAAGACAAAAAGAGCTGTACTGGCACTCATACTCCACCCCGCAATTCCTTGGGAAGTCTTTCCAAGCCTTCAGAGAGGTGCTGGTCAGGGAAAGTCAGAGGAGGTAGCAAGGAGGAAATGGCGTGGTGTGCTGTAAGGGCGGCTGTCATTCAGGTAAGTTATGACTTATGTAAGAGCAGTAGACTAGATTATTTAAGACCCCAGAAAGTGTTGGAGAGACGTTCTCAAGTCTTCCAGTGTGTTAACTAGTAGTATATGTATAGGAGAAAATTAAACTTCATCCTTTCATAATGTGTTTTTAAGTGTCAGTAGGTAAATTTATAAAGATTTCTGGGGGTAGGGGGGCTGGAGCTGTGGATCAGCAGTTGGAGCACTTGCCTAGCATGCACAAGGACCCAGGTTTGAACCCTAGCACCACATACAACCTGAGTGTCGGAGAAACAGAGGCCAGATGGGAAAATAAAGTTGATTCTCACTCATTCTCTGTCTCTTTCTCTCTCTCACACACACACACTCTCCCTCTCTCTCTGCCTCCCTCCCCTTTCCTCCTTCCCTCCCTCACTCTCTCTCAAAAAAATTTCTTGGGGATAGAATTATGGAAGTGAGTCTCCACTAATAGGCCTATTAGGGAGCAGTAGCAGAATTGCTATTAGGGTTGAAACTAATTCAGGCCACTCTTGATCCATCCTCTAGGAGGAGAGAGGATGCCATAACTGACTCAAATAGTACTCTGCCTAGGTAGACCCCCTTGTACTACAGAGTACAGAGGCCACACAGGCCTTCCAGACATGGAGAAGCTGTGTCTGAATGTGGGACTCCAAACCTCAGCAAGATACCTCAGCCTAGTTTCTGTAGATGTCATTGCTGGTGTATTCTACCAGTACTGGAGGGGAAAATATCCTAGAGTGAGAACTCTCCCTCCTGCTGCCTCTTGTAACCTGCCACTTAGAAACACCAGGTGTGCCAGGCATGGTGGTGCACACAGGTAACCTCGCCACCGGTAATCCTAGCAGCTCAGGAGGATGAGGCGGGAGGATCACAAGTTGAAAGCCAGCCTCACTAGCTTAGCAAGGCCCTAAGGAATTTAGCAAGACCCTGTCTCAAAATAAAAATTAACAAGGTCTGGGATTGTGGCTTAGTGATTAAGTGCCTCTGGGTTTGGGTTCAATCCCCAGTTCCACACCCCCCCCCCAAAAAAAAAAAAAAAAACACCAGGTGTAAGTGCTGGCACAAGGGCTCAGTGGTAGAGCTCTTGTCTAACATGCATCAGCCCCTGGCTTCAATCCCCAGAACTGCAAGAAAGAAAGGAAAAAAAAAAAAAAAAAAAGAAGAAAACAAGGTGCAGAAGGCAGGAAACTGGGAGTCTCCAAAATCAGTTATGGGGGAAGAAGATGTGTTTGAAACTTGAGCGTTCTACTTGAGCAAGTTTGAATGGTGGAATGATATGCCTGGTTTGGGAGCCCTGAGGAGGTTTTGGCATATGCTTCAGGGAAAGTGATCTTCAAGAGCTCTTTATCCTTAGTATTAAAGTTGTAGGAAGGCGGGAAGGGTGTGGAGTGACTTTTCCTTCTACCATGTTGATTCGTAAGATAATATGGTGAAGTGGAAAGGCCATTGTCTGATATGGAAGTCTACATAGTAGGCAGAAGCCAGCTTATACAAACATCCTAGTCTGAGAAAGCTAGCTCCCCTTCCAGCACTCCAGCTCACGGTACCTTCTGCCATTGGTGGCAATGATGTCCTCACAAATCGTACCCCTTAGGGGAGGGTGTTAATATTTACAGCTGGACTTTTTCTGTTGTGGGGAGGGGTGCGTATGCGTTCACGTGCATGCACTTGGGGGTTGCGGTCTTAGAATGAGTTTATGGCATCCCTTTGTTAAAATCACAGCTAATCCCAATGCAGAGAAGTCAGAGGCCAGCAGCACATCTGAGTGATTATTTTGCAGCTCCCACCTCTTCCCCTGGGGGCTCTGCACACCACAGTTCTTGATGGTGCTTGAAATCCCCCATCATCCACTCTGAAAGACCCTGTACTAGGGAGAAAGGACTGAGGGGAATGAAACAGTCACTAAGCAAGCTTGAGAGTAAAAGCTGCGTTGCACAGTCTCATTGAACGAAAGCAAGTGAAAGCCAGGCGAGCACGCGGAGGGTGGGAGCACCCTACGACCAGGCCCTGGAACCCGAGAAGGGCAACAGGCATGGCCTACGCCAGATGCCGGCATCTGGCAAACAGCTGAGAGGGCCTACAGCCACCTCTGGGCTTGAGTGACCAGACCCTGCATCGAGCACTGGTAGCCCTGGCTTTGTGAGCTGAGGCGGGTGGGTAGGCCCACTTTGGAAGCCATTGTTGACTTCTTTCCAGTTCAGCAGCCAGCACCTGAACTAACTTAGGACCTGTAACAACATCCAGGCCAATGTGTGGGGCTGTGTTTGACTCTGATTGCTTTGTACATCTTCCTGATGGGAGAAAATATCACTACATGATAGAACAGGATTCACTGATTCCTCTGAGCTCAAATTCTGAGATCAGTTAAAGATGGAGGAAATGTCTAATTTGCTGATTCCACTATGACTACAAAGAGAAAGTCTTTTCATGTATGATTATATCTACTAGTTGTGTGCAGCATTCTTATTTCAACTAGCACATGCATTTTCTACCAATTTCTCCAACATACTTGGAAGAAAAAAGATATAATATAGCTAGTAACATCTTAAGCTATTACAGATTAATAAATATAATGTGCACCAGTGTAGATGATTCCAAAATTCTGAACCCCTTATAAGTACTTCCTTGACCAAAACAGGTTTAGTCCTGGTTTCCAGTTGCTTCCCTGGACTGAAAAATATGCTCAGATGTTCTATGGTCTTAGGCAATTAAAAAATGGCATGCATTTTACACCGGACAAAAAAAAATAGGTTTTCTAAAAAATTATGAAACAATTCAAGGGGAAATTCATTTCCTATCTGCCAGGAGTCTCATTTACCACTCTTCATTTCTTTGCAGAGGTATGTGACCACTCAGCTCATGAGGAAGTATGCTAGAAGGGGTTTAGTGTGCAGGACCCAGCTGTGAAGCTTCGAACAGGGGCTTTCCCCCTGAGCCACCTTCTTCCTGGTATAAGAGCCTGTTAAGTCCAGATCACCCTTCAGAGAAAAGGATGTTCGTTGGTTACAACAAATACAGACAGGAAAGAGTCCGATGAATAATTTTTAAAAAACATTTTTCTAGTGTAGCAGGTGCTCAGTAAAACTGCATTAGTACCTTCTTTTTAAAACCAATTTACTGTGACCTATGAAACTGTTGATGATGAATATCATTAGTATCATTTCTTCAATAAAGGTAAGTAAACAGCTGGTTTTCACTTAAATTCTTGTTAATTCTTAATTTCATTAATATGCATAAAGTTTCTATTTAGGTTTGATTCATGCAAAGAATGCTCATTTTAAATAGCTACACTTGGTGTACCCTTTTTCCATTCTCCCTGATCTACTCCTGACTTTAGAATAAGACCATGCAAGTTTTCCCGTGAGTTACTGAAGTTTAGCAGCTTCCAGAAAAAAAGCAAAGAAAATCAGTGGTCATATTGTCATGTAAATGGCATGTAGAACCATATCCTTCTATTTGTATTAAAATGTTTACCTGCAGTCCAATTTTAGTTTTAATTCAGAAATATCTAAAATTTTCATGTGTAGGTTTCACAGGGTGGCTCTTAAAAACTCCACAGGCTTCCACGTGTGGAAGAGAAGAGCACTTTTCTCATGCATTCTCAAGTTTAACCATAAATTATTAATTTCTATGGTACAGTATATGTAGTTTCTTTCAGCGGCAGAAGCAATAAATGAAGTTTTTTAAGCAACTGCTGTCATGTGAAACTTAAGCTCTTCCTGCCAGAACCATGCATAATTCTCATGACTTTTCTTTAAAAGGAAAGCCACTACATCTTATTACTGTTCATGGGCCTTTATTGGAGGTTTCCATATTGTTGCAGCCTTCGACCAAACTATAGGAAAAAATAATAATATTTAGGCTAGCTGTATGCATCAGTTGAAGGCCCTCTTCCTGCTGAACAGGTAGTTACCAGCAACTAAAACCAACAGGAAAGCAGCCTTTCATAAGGACCAGCACGCCAGCTGTGACCTCAGCGAAGGCTCAGCTTCCCGAAGGCAGGCTGACCCATCCTCCTCTTCCCGGCATAGAGTTCCGCTCTTGACTTTGCGCAGAGAAAAGCGCCAGATCACTTCAAAATCGTACAGAAGTGGTGGCCACAAGAGAGTACTTCTCACCAGCCACCCCTTTTGGGCCATCTCCTTCCCCAGTACTGCTGAAGGCAGAAAGGCCAGAAATGATCCTCGTACAGTGATGTCGAAATATTTGGGGAAAATTATTCTGGAACAAGTATAGAAAACTAGGACAGAACCAAGTCTGTGGAAGGAAAAACTTGGCTCAAAGGGATCAAAAAAAAAAAAATCCATTGCTTTCAATATTGTATATTCAGCTTTGGGGAGGTCAAAAAAGTGGGGGTAGCTTGAGGAGACAAGGGCGAGATTAGTTGAGCAGGCTTTGGCCAAGCCTTGAGTCAAAAGTTTATCTCCTGATACATCAGTTTACTTGATGAACAGGTAATTATTAATTACCAGAAACCAGAAGAGCTATAATCTTTTTCCCCAAAAACAGTAATACTCTAGTGTCACCTCCTTTTGTTTGGATTTTCTAACTAACTTCCAGAAAGATCATAGTGGCAACTTTAGACTTTTAACTACTTGGTTCACGCACATTAAGAAAACAGAATTTTCGGAGGAAGTCCTGGCTAGTCCTGAATATGAAATCTTTATAACAAGTAGGTTCCCTGAACATAATACTTTTTTTTTCCTGGTTCAAGTTTAGGACTAAATGAAGAGGAATTGGAGAGGTTCCAGAGGATAGTAATGAAAATGATTAAAGGGCTGATGATGAAAGGTTCAAGGAATTGGGATTACTTAGCCTGAAGAAGAGAAATTTGAGGGGTGATTTAATGGCAATGTTCAAGTACAGTATGTGGAGGGTTATTACAAATATGGTAGCCAGCTGTTCCCCAGCTGTATTGAAGGGTGGAAAAAGGAAACAGCTAGAATTTCAGCAAGTGATTTAAGTTAGACCAGTGGTATCAGTGGTTCCCAAACTAACTCAAGGCACAGAAAACCACTGTGGAAGACCATGAAATATTAATGTTCTAAACTAGAAATCATAGTTTTTGCTAAATCACATACCAGCTTACATATGTAACAAAGGTCTATGGTAAAATTATAGAATACAAACTCAAGACTGGGAAAACGCAGCTTGGGGCGATAAGATGAGTGAAGACTTTCCTTCACCACTGAGACTCCATGATTTGGGGTTCCCAGGCTAGGAACCAACAAGTTGTGAAGAGGGAGGAACTTGTACCCAGGAAGGGACTTAATGCCACCTGAATCGGTGACTTTTCTCTCTGACTTGCTTTATATCTACACCCAGCAACAGGTGGGAGGCCCCAGTCATACAAATGCTCCTGAGGAAAACTAGGAGACAGGTGAAGGGAACCTTTCATGATAGGTGTTGGCCTTTTCCCAGAGAAAGCCATGCCAGCAGGACCCCTCTGATCTGGCCTGTCGATTTAGTTCATTACCAACTCTGATTATCAGGAATTTTATTCTTAATAAAATGACACTTTTAAAAAAATGTTTTATTACAAAGCTTCTTTTAAAAAATGCTCAGCACGTTAACTCAAACTGGAATGACAAATGTTAGATGACAATTTGGGGCAAAGGCTGTGCCTTGCTATTAAAAAAAAAATAAAATGGGTACATCAATGCTCATTTTAAAACTGGCATAAAATCCCACTAATTGGCTAATAAAAACAGAGACAAATACAGAACATTTAAAGTAATAACAATTCAAGTGCTGGGCTTTTTACAACAAGGAGTGTAAAGGAAAGAAATGAAAATTCACTGCAAACCAGTCTGCTGAAAGTATCTGTTAAGGTTTACCATTAAAAAAGGAAAGAAGAGGAAAAAAATGAGTGAAATAGGACTGCCAATTGCTACCAACAGTGGATTTGGCTATTATGTTTATTTAGCGCTATCGGACACCTTACAAGGACAGAGAGGCCACTATTTGTTACAGGCAATTCACGGAGAAGCCACTTCCTGAACAAGATGTCTCAAAACAGGCTTCTTTTCATTTTGTTTTTAATTTCAAACTTTTCCCAACCTTTGAATTATTTTTTTAAAAAGCTCATAGCTAGCAAAATATACAAGAAAATTAAAACTAAAAAGTGTAAATTTTAAAAATTCAAGTTTAAAAAAAAGAAGCAAACATAAGATTGATCTTTTTGCACTGTTAAATAAAAGTTTTAGGAGAAAGAAAAATGAAGACAGAAATAAAGAGGGAACTCTTCCACAAATTCCTCCACTGGGGTGCTGATGGACGCGCTGGTTGCTGGCCCCAGTTGCGCATGGCAGGAAACGCAGCCAAGTTACTGTCCTTGCCAAAAGGTACAGGTATGGACACAAGATGCTCTGGGACGTGCACTCAGAGACGAGGGGGGGAAGCTGCTCGGCTGACAGGGGCCTGCCAGCATTCTCATGTGCTTTTTAATTTCCTTTTCTAAAAAACAACCTTTTATGCTTTCATTTGGAAGTTGGCTCTTGCAGTAGACAAAAAGGTGAGTTGGCAGTGATTGTCTCTATGGATCAGCGTCTCTAGCAATGACCTCAGGGTAAAGTTGGTGTCAGTGCTCCTTTGGGGTCGACTGGGCAAGCCGTGGAGACAGTCTGGGTTTTAACAAGCTTCCATCTCCAGAAGAGGTCCTGGGGTCGCTGCCTTGGCTTTGCACGTTGGAAATGAGCTTCGTTTTCCACCTCGGAAAGGAACAAATGAAAGCTATTAATATGAATTTGCCACTGGCCTTTAAAAGACTTGTAACTTCTGTTACATATAGCATATATCTTAAGGTTTATGCATTTAATTAATTCATTTTATTGCTTTGATGATGGCTAAAATGGCCCTATAGCTGCCAAAAATCCCTCAGAATCAACCACAAAGTATAATGCATGGGAAATTTGACTTTAGTTCCATATATGTGTATTGCAGAGCTCTGATCATGGTTCTATAACAAATGCTTTTAAAATACCACTAGGAAAGTCGGGCCAACGTGAACTGGAGAGGTGTGCAATAAAAGTGTTCGGTGGTTCCAGTGCACTGAGGGGAGCCTCTGTATGATTCTACCCAGGACTACAACATTCCATCACTGAATGTGTCGCCCACTCCCACATGACAAGCCCAGCACAACCTGGTGTGCTCGCCCCATTCTCAGCCACAGTCCAAGGCACATAAACCTCTCCACTCTCACTTCAGATTATTCTCTGCTCAGAACTGTTTCTCTGGGGCTGGAGTGGTGGCTCAGCGGTTTCGGCGCTTACCTGGCAAGCACGAGGACCCGGGTTCAAACCCCAGCACCACGTACACAACTGAGTGTTGGAGCAACTAAAGCTATGTGAAAAACTAAATAAAGTTGTTTCTCTCTTTCTCTGTCTCTCTCACTGTCCCTCTCTCTTTAAAAAAAAAAAAAAAAAAAGAACTGTTTCTCTCTCTCTCTCTCCCTCTCTCTCTCTCTTCATAACAACTAAGATCTCTAAAGTTAGCCTGGGAAGAGATGCTCAGCAAGTAGTTTAAAGTAACTTGCTAGATAGTGGTGGTGGTAATTTTCAAAGAGGAAAAGCCCCCAACTCCCAAAAACTTTAATGACTTGAGACTTTAAAAAGTGATTAAAATTTAACATCATAATGCGAAGAGACAAAGGCAGGAGGAGAGCAAGGGCATCACACAGCGCAGAGCCCTCGCTCAGCCCTGGCTGGCAGCTGTGGGCAGACGCCTGCCCGGCTCGCTGTGCTTGTGATGGTGGCATCCTCAGCACAAGCTTCCTTTCGATTAATTCTAAATAATGCTGTGCTTCTTGATGCTTTTTGTAGAAAGAGAAATTAGGAGAGAAATAAAAGGGAGCTTTGATTTATTTTAATAATGAATATACAACTCTGGAAGGCTGCCTTTTCACAGGACAGTGATCTGCAGAGGGGCTGTGGACAGTCCCCTGGCTGCTGTGAGGAGCGGTTTGCCCCAGACATGTAAACACTTTACAGTGCGCAAGACTGAGCCTGTGAGCATGTTTCCTAGTGTTACCACGATTACTACCAGCACTGGCTCTCAAAATGCCGCATCTGAACTGTGAAGGGACTATTTATATACCTGATGGCTACTGAAAAAAAGAAAACAAACCAATGACACAAAAAGAGAGGAAATGGTCTCAGAATGGTCTTAACGGAGGAGGTCTTCGATGACAGTGCCAATTCCTATTCTTCAAAATCAACCTTTGCCTCTTTAGCCAAAGACACCGCACAGCGCTTTGTTTTGTTTTTAACTATATAGGGGACACCAATCCCTACTCACCAGGAGGATCAAAGAGCTCCAGCAGAGCTTGAGATGGGCAGTGTGGTGCCCCACAGGTTCCTATTTACATTGTACTTTTTGCATCACAGATTATCAAAGGCCTGGTCCAGGCTGCCCTTCCTGGGAAGGTCTTCCTTTCTCTGACAGGAAAATATTCAGTTTCCAAATAAGGTATGGCCTTAAAGTCCTAGGCTTTGGGCCTGAAAAGCTGCTAGCATTCAAAAGTGACTGGACCCAAGCAGTCTGGAAGGCCTGTCACTGAGGAAAACCACCTGTCCCTCCATGGGGGTCTGACCTTACCCTCAGGTGCAGGCTGACAAGTCCTGAGGTACAGACGAATCTTTAGTCTGAGGCAGGGCTTAACACCTCCCGACCTACAGCACCCTGTGCTTCCTGCTTAGCCAGAATCTGTCCTTCCTTGTCTCACCTAAAAGTGCTTCCCTTACCCACCATTCTTTAGCTGGGCACAAGTGACAACATAATTAAGACAAACATGGCTGCCCAGAAGTGGCCATAAGGATAAGATGTACATACCTGGAAAGAGCATCTATCTCCTGATAAAGTCCTTCCTACAGTCTCTCATTTTTGCACCCATTATTTCATCATTCCATAGTGTCCCCTTGCAAGTCCTTGTGAAAAGGTGGCTTTGGAGAGCCTCTGTACCACTGTCTTGCAAATCAACTCATTCCCTCCTGGAGCGCTTTCCTAGTGGTGAGTCAGTGCTTAAAAAGAAATAAAGAAACCTGCTTGTTGTCCAACAGGCAGCTTGTCTCTGGTCAGTGAGACTTAGGGTCCCTTACCTCTAAATGGGAGAAATAGGGCTTTATAGTGTTGTCGGACAGGTATAGAATGGCTCAAATAAGATTCTTTTCAAGAAACCACAGGCATGAGGCTGGGAGACTGGAGACTTCCCACATCTAAGGCTTCAGTGGGGGGCTGTGGCTGAGGCTGGGCAGGGCCAGGCGAGCCCCGGCACAGCCCAACCCACCAGCAAACTCCGCACAATCAAAGCCAGCAATTACTGCTCTGGCTGCGGCTCAGCTTCAAAGGGGGAGCAGCAAGTCCCATCCTCGCTATGTTAAGGCCTGGGGTCCTTCCACCAGGAGTCCCCACGTAATCATTTGTGTAGGGGGCTAAGTACAAGTCCCTACCCCCACGCGACTCGCACCCCAATGCTCTTGGAACAGGCTCGAATCCTGGCAAGCCCTTCCACTAACCAAATGGCATGGCCTGAGGGGCACAGGCAAGTCCACACAGTTCAAGAGTAGACCTGTTTCGAGAAGGTGAGCAGCGCTGACCCCCAGGGCTTGGGCCTTGACAAAAAGAAGTGCAGAAAGGGGAAGGGGGGAAATTCTATGGAAAGCTGAGTGGCTGGCCAGACCGTATTACCTCCCAGGACAACCTCCCCAGGCTGTCCTCCGCCTCGCCGGGAAGAGAGGTGCAGAGGAGAGGAGGGCGGCACCCACTGTCCAGGTCAGGGCAGGGGCAGTGAAGCTGGACTCTAGGGAGAAAATGCAACCCCTCACCCCAATATTGTGTAATTTCATTTCCTTGTTCAGAATTGGTGAGAAACCAAAAAATGTGAGTTGGAATAAAACTTTTGTTCCATGCATCCATCCCACTCCCAGTTGCCATTAGCAGGGAGCAGGAACCTTAAAGTGTTCTAAGCCATGACATGGAATTTGAGGAGGGAATATCAGATTAGTTTTGTAGAGGCGAAGAGTCAAATTTTAACTGTGAGAACTGGCTCACAGCGGCACGCCGCGCACCTGATGCCAACTGTCTGTTTTTCTGCCTTGGGGAAAACTGACAAAAGCCTGTTATCCAAGGACGTGAACTCCTCAGCTGCACAATGTTGTTTGTGTGTGTATGTGTGTGCGTGCGTGTGTGCATGTGTGTGTGTGTAGGAAGGGAAGTTCAGGCTTCTAGAGCAGGAAGTGGACATGACAGAGCTAGTCTGACCCTGTCCTTTTAAGCAGAGGGGACTGAGGCATCAGAGCATAAAATGATCAGCCCGAGGTGACCCTTGAAGTGGCAGTGCCGGGCCAGTCCCCTTGGCCTCTGGTTCCACTAGGGCTACTCGCTTCACGGACTTCCAGGTGGCCTTCCACTGAGTACTGCTTTGCCAGGCACGGGGACATGGACTTTACCCAAACCACCTTCATGTCATTAGCGGGATGGCTCTGCGTGTTCCCATCCATTTACAGTAAGGAAATGGAAGCTGCAGGTGGCTGAATGACTTGCCGAAGGTTGCCCAACAGGTGGCAGAATTAGCTCTTGAACTCTAAACACATCCTTGCCACCCTATCTTGGAGCTAAATTATCGTTTTCTTTTCTCCCTCCTACCGTCCCTCCATCCACCCATTATGAGGCAAGAGCACCTCGAGGCTGGTGAAGGTGGTCCATATTAGGACACTGCAGCCACCCTGCTTGGATCAAAAACAGGGGATAAAAAGAACCAAACACATCAGTAACTCCGAAATACAAATCTCTTAAGATTCAAACTATGACCTACACGAGCTTCAGCTCCTAGGCAACAAGGAGAAAAGGACACATGAAAAGGTACAGTGAGGCAGCTCATCACTGAGTTTTGTTTCTGCAGCTGAATTAGTCCTTAGTCCCTAGTTCAGGGCCAGTCAGTCCCCAACCACAGAGCTCTGGAGCAGATTCCCAGAAGCCAGAGGAGAGAGGAAAGCTGGGGTCGCTAGCCGTGTCCTTGGATTTGGGTCAGACCAAGGCAAGGTTGAGAGAGTCCACGTAGCTTTTCCCCTGTGGTTACTCCAAGTGAATTAGGACCAGTTAAACCATACTTCAGTGATGTGGAGATGGCTGAAACAGGCCCTGACAGTCAGGGAATGGCTCCAGGCAATTTCTGGTTTCTATCCAGATCTCTGCTTGTCCTGATGGGCCCAGCCCTGTAAGCATGAACATCCTGGAAGGAGGTGGGAGCGCCCGTGCAGGTCAGGATTTCTACATGGCCTCACCACCACCCCCTGGAGCTGTGTTCTTGAGCAGAGTTCAGAATGAGAGCCTCAAATGTCCATTTCAGTTTAGAGGACAACTAACTAGGCAGCCCCACCTCCAGATTCCTTATCCAGTCCACATTTCTCTCAGCATAACAGAAGTTCTCTCATAAGGAAGATGCTAACTTCATGCTGAAATGAGGCAACAGGATCAGTACATTCTTATCTTTTATTCTTTTCAAACCAAATATTTCCTTTTGTGTTTCTTTGTGTGCCTGTGTGTGCGTGTGCGCGCACACACACAAGTAGCACAGGAAGGTGAACCCTGCTGGTCCTGGATCAGGTTGGAGTCCTGGCTCCACCAGGTTATCCTGGACAAATTACTTAGACATAAAAACCCATTTCCTCCTGTGTAAGATGGAGACAAGCTGCCCTCTCTCACACTGTGTTGAGAGGTGAAGGGAAGTGCACCCGGCCCACTCCCAGCCTTCCAAAAGGGCACCACAAGCGCTAGTTACTGCTATGGGACAGTGACCCATTTCTCTCATCCTTCACACAGGACTGAGAACAGGTGGAGGTAATGCGGGCAGAGGCATCTTGGGGAACCCAGGATATAATGTGTGGTTAGCCCCACATCCCTGTTCCAGGTCACATGGTATTCAGGATGGCAAGCAAGACTTGTGTTATTTATAGAACTTCTGGTGGAAAATTAAGACTAATAGAGTGTGCTGCAAAATAATTAAAATCTCTCTTAGGAAACAGAATGTCCCTAAAAACAACACTGAGAAAAAGTAATCCGAGAAGGCAGCTAAATATGAGTTAAGCACAAAAGTAAGCAGTCTTATTCAGCTGAACTGATTTTAGTCTTTCATTCTACCAAAGGTGCAGGCTCTGGGTGGCTTCAGTAATAGAGAACACAGCTGAGGAAAAGGAAGCTAAGGGGCCTCATGGTGTCACAGTGATCTCATGAAATTCATGCACAAAAATAGCACATCTTACCCTCCCTCTCCAGAGTGTGCCCTCTGCAATCTACTGTCCCTTACACATTATCAAGTTAAGCTTCATTTTCTTGTGCCTAAGCCTGCACAGCAGATTCAAGGGAACAGTTCCTGTTGGGGGAGGGGAATAGTCCCAGACAGAGAGACAGACACAGAAAGACTACAAAGAGCGGTTTTTAAAAATTCTGCATTACTTGGGGTCATTCAGAGCAGTGGCCACCCACCATCCTCTTTGTTAGAATACATACATATTTATTCTAGTAGAATGAGGGATGAAGTACTGATACTTAAAATTTTCAGTGTGCTTGAAGTAAAGATTTGTGTCCAAAATGGTTTTTAAAAATCCCATGTTTTGATCCAGAAGTGGCTCATTTCCTTGTAGTTCCAGAGAGCACAGCAATAAAAACATTTTATTAAACAAAATTCATCAAAAATAAAAGTCTAAGTCAAAGAAGTATTTTAATGCATTGATCCTAATACAGCTTCAGGGGTTTTGAACAATGCCAAATATCCTGAGTCTCAAGGGGGTCTTCTCTCCCCCACCCCCGTACTTTTCTCCCTTTCGTATGGCTTTTTAATGGCCTGATCAGCCTTGTGGGCTGAGGGTCTGTTTTCCTATTTCTGCTTCCCAAAGCAGCTGAACCACAACTTGATCATTAAAGAGAAAATGAGAGAACTGACAGACTTCAGCAGACATCAGAAAAGAACGAACGAGTGAAAATAAACTTTCACCAGCGTGTGACCCTCCTCAATTTCTTCATTTAACACACAGCTAACTGTCTTGTGGTCAGTCTGACAGAGCCAACCATCAGTTACCAGGGAGCCATCGTAGACACATGCTGGGAGCTGCCCAGGCCCCAACATCCCCACGGTTGAAGCGTGAGCCCCCTGAGAGCCATTTCATACAATGCGACCTCTCTTCAGGGCGGCTGATTCTGAACTGGGTTTCAAGTTTGACCCAAGCTGGGCTGACGAGATTGCCTTCTGCAGAATCTGAAAGTATCGTCCTCTCCCAAAGATGCAGTGATATTGATTGTAGGTGTGGAGTCTCGACATGCCGCTCAAAGATCTGAGACAGTCACACTCAGACAGGTGCAGAACAGCTTTCCAAGCCTCTTTCAGCACGCTCCCTGGCCCAATGCTATTGTCCTTGTTCCCCAAGATGCACCTGTGTCCCTAAAACCAATACCCCATCTGCTAAAGCTAGTCTGGGTGGTTTGGGGTACAGTTATCCCTTGGCATCCACAGATGATCTGGTCCAGGCCCCACCATGGATACCAAACCCACAGATGCTCAAATCCTGCAGGAAAAAAACGGCATATACAAGAAGTGAAAGGAAAAAAATCAACAAATAGTAGGATGGCATCAAACTGAAAAGCTTCCTCACAGCAAAGGAAACAAGAGCATGAAGACAGGACCTACAGAATGGGAAACAATCTTCACCTCCTGCATCTCAGACAGGGCATTAATATAGCAGGATGTACAAAGGAACTCAAAAAACTTAACACCAAAAAAGTGAATAACCAAATCAACAAATGGGCAAAAGAACTAAACAGACACTTCTCAAATAAAGAAATACAAATGGCCAACAAATATCTGAAAAATATTCAATCTCTCCAGCCATTAGAGAAATGCAAATTAAAACTACTCTGAGATTTCATTAGAATGGTAATAATCAAGAAAGCAAACAATAAATGTTGGCAGGGATGTGGGGAAAAGATACACTTATACATTGTTGGTGGGAATGCAAACTGGTACAGCCACTCTGGAAAGCAGTATAGGAAGTCCTCAAAAAGCTAGGGATGGATCCACCATTCAACCCAGCTATCCCACTCCTTGGTATACATCCAAAGTACCTAAGGATCAGTATTCTACAGTGATGAAGCAATGTCCATAGCAGCACAATTCACAGAAGCTAAGTTATGGATCCAACCAAGGTGCCCTTCAGCTGAAGAATGGATAAAGAAATTGTGGCATATACACACACAAAATGGAGTATTACTCAGCCACAAGGAAGAATGACATTATGTCATTTGCCAGCAAATGGATGGAAGTGGAGAATATTATGCCAAGTGAAATAAGCCAGTCTCAAAAAGCCAAAGGTCGAATGTTCTCTCTGATATGTGGAAGCTAACCCAAAACAAGGGAAAAAATAGAGGAAGAGTCAAAGTGGAAGGAATGGAGGAAGGAAGAATAAAACAGGGAAAGTTAACGGAAGGAATCAGGTTTAACTTGCTCATGTTCATATATGAACGTATCAGAGTGAATCTCATCAACATATATCAACGAGTCACATTTAAAAGAAAATGCTATTTAGCAAATAACAGAAAGGCCAGGAAAGGGAAGAGAAAGGAGGTGGGGGGGGGGTACTGGGGACTGAATTAGAGTAAGTTATACCACATGCTTTTGTGAAAATGTTAATGTTTATCCTATTGTCAAATATATTTATAAAGAACAGGAGAAAGGGAGGGGAAGGGGCAATGCTGGAACTGAGTTAAAAGAAGGTGCACTCCAAGCTTTTATAAGTATGTCATTGTATATACTATTGTCACATATATTAAGAAAACATGCTTTTATAGGTATAAGAATTATGTCAGTATACTTGGGTATATTAGAATAAATATATACCCCAGAAGAGGAGGCAGGGGACCAGGGGACACAAGAAGGGAGGTGAGGGAGTACTAAGGGGGGATGTTGGCCAAATTACATTGTTATATTGTGTGCATGTGTGAATATGTAACCACAAATCCCATCATTATATACAACTATAATGTACCAATAAAAAAATAAAATAAAAAATTAATAAAAATAGGTCTGGAGCAGTGGCTCAGCAGCTGGAGTGCTTGCATGGCACGTGCAGGGACCCACGTTCATGCCCCAGCACTGCATGCACGGCTGAGTGTCAGAGAAACAAGAGCCAGATGAAAAAATAAAACTGATTCTCTCTCTCTCTCTTCTCCCCTTAAAGAGAGATAAAATCTACATATAAAAAATAAAATTAAAAAAGTGTATAATGTTTGCATATAGCCAATGCACAGCCTCACGGGTACTTGAAATCATCTCTAGATGACTTTTAATACCTGACACAATGTAACTGTCGTGAACATAATAGCCACTGTATTAGTTTGGCAATAACGACAAGGCAGACAGTGTGTACCTGTGTGGGACAGGTGCGGTCGGCACAGGGCTAACTACACAGTGCACAGAAGGGCTGCAGGGCGAACGGGGCTCCAACAAAGAGTGCTGAATGAAGGCAGGGGACTCGTGAGGTGGTGAGAGGCCACAGCACATCAGCCTCGGACATTCGGCTTGGAGCCTGGCATGTGGCAATTCAGGGATCCCCGCCCACCCCAGCACACCTATCTCAAACCCATCGTTGGTCAGACTCGCAGATGTCGCATCCAAACGCTCTACCGCACAGGTGCTCAAATCTGAAAACCTACAGCCTGAACAATACTTAGTGTGGCCACACTGTGCTGCCATGCTGCACCTCTTTTTAGCATGATATGACGAAGTGTGACCTTACCTGTCAGATGTCTAAATTTTGTAAGGAACGTTCAATCAAGTGTCATTGCCCTGTGGCTTCTCTACAATTTCTCTCCTACTCTGTGGCAGGTTTAACAGGGATTTGTAGACACAAGCATCATAAGGAAGATGTAGGCAGGCCACCTTTCAGCCTGAACCTTCCCAGGGAAGGAGCTGCTGGGGAGCCCTCGGGGCGGTGGAGATAACCTCTCCTAGGCAGCAATCGCTGAGCTGCCAACCCCAGACCAGGCAAACGCCACACCAGCAGTCGCTAGCAGGGTCTAACTGCTGCGGCCAAGTGGCAGGTGGAAGGTGCCCCTGGCTGGGCCTCCACCTCAAGGACAAAGCTGAGTGGGGAGCAGATGTTTTCCCATGAGATGCCAACTCAGCCCCCTGGGAAGTGCCACTGCTGCATGCCACCCTGGCTCTCCCTGTCCTGACAGCACCCAGTCCCGACTCAGGCCCCCTTCCCCGCAGTTCTCCTCCCCTGAGATGCGCTTGCTTAGTCACCATTCCACATCAGGTGCTTCCTACGCGTGTTACGAAAAGAAGATGGAACACAGGATGACGCTCTTTCGCTTTCTAGTTGGAGCAAGCCTTAAGATTTTTCCAGCTACCTCTAACTCCATTTCAATTTTACTGTTTTTAAGAAGCCTAGCTTTATTTTCTAGCTAAAAATGTCAATCCAGAAGCAGATACACAGGAGCTATTGATACCTGGCACGGGGGATGACATTTGCTTCTGCGAGCAGAATTTGGAGCAAAGATCTGGTTAAAGTGTCAAACTTAGCAGGCTAAACCAAAAAACTTATAGGAGATAAGCATTTTTCTCAATAAGACCACTGGGTAACATTTGCTCTCTAACTCTCAGAGGATAGGACTGGCCCTCAGGGTCCCGGGCAGGGTCCTGGCTGCCCCTCAGGGTTACCGTCTTTTTACAGTGCTGATGTCTCTGCCTCCACAGGGCAACTGGTTGGCTCTGTGAGCGGCTTCACAGAACCCAGGGCCCCAAGTGCCCAAGCCCTAACCACCTCCCAGGCTCTCACACACCATCATCAAAAGGAAGCTACAAGCAATTTCTTAAAAAGATGTAAATCCAAGCACTGCACAATTCACTTCTGTATTCTATGCTGCACTTAGCAATGAGCTCTCCCGCACCTCTCTTGGCCCCTGGGTAAAAAAGGCTGAACTTTTTATTCAATAAAAAACATTTTAATTCTTCATTTAGTTTAACATGTCTACAAAGATAGATTATGCCAAAGCCACCCCGCCAAAAAAACTAAACAAATCATAAAAACAAAACAAAATAAAAAAGGATTTTTCTACCTTCCAAAAAGTAGCTTCTTTTTACTTTAAAACTAGTTCTTTGATATTATTACATAAGCAAAGATATATATCAATGTATCTAAAAATATCTTTTCAATTTATGTAATTTTGAGATGGTAGGTTTTGAATTTGCTTTGATAAAGTAAATATAATAAAGTAATTTAGAAGATTTTTTTTAATTAGAAGAAAGGAAAGTTGAATATTTGGTAATCATCTCTGGCCACTTTTTTTTTTTAAAGAGAGAAGGACAGTGAGAGTGAGAGAATGAATCAATTTTTATTGAGTTTTTCACATGGCTTTTGTTGCTCTGACACTTAGTTGTGTACGTGGGTGCTGGGTTTGAACTTGTGTACTTGCGCATCCCGGGCAAGCGCAATAACCACCGAGCCACCGCTCCAGCCCCTGACAACCTCTTGAAATATGTTCCAAATCAAATATATATCAAAATACTAGAAACTCATGGCAGCTCAATTACTGTGCTGTTAAACCCAAGAATCCCTCACCAACCTCACAGTCCAGTGCCACCGGCTCTGGGGAGCCTTCCTTGACCTCACAGACTCACCTGACTTCTCTTCATTTTCATATGATGTGCTATAGAAAACTCATGCACACCATAAAATGTATTACCGTATAACGACCCATTTACATGTCCATATCTCTTAGGAACTGGAGGATCCCCAGGCTGGGCAGGCTCTCACTTAGCGGGGATTCCCTGCCTAATGTGGTTCTTGACTTGCAGAAGGCCCTCCCTGGCCATCTGCAGAGCTAATAAGCAAAGGACTGGTTCTGCAACACCAGCCTCCCGAAGACACAGCGGAGACTGTGCAGACTCAATCCTTGGGCCGCTGGGCTCCCAGACTCCCATGAATGCAAGTTAGCCCAACATTCTGAAAGGATGGATCTGGCTTGTTAGAAAGGTCTCACAGCTTGGGGATCACCTACAATTTAGGGGTGGTGTTTACGGATCCCATTACCAATTAGCCTACAGCTGCCTCCAGTCTTGACCCTGGACTAATGCCAATTTGTTTGAACCTGACTTCACCAGATTGGCTATTTTTCTAGCGCACCAAAGTAGAAAAACAGAGAGATGGGTACAAAGCCGGGTGTGTGGGGAACCGCTGAACAGGTCACCTTCCACATCAGGCCGCGTGGGGCAATGGTGACGGCATTTGCCTAGAACATTAGAGGAAGCCCAGGTGTTTTGAAGGAGCAGAAACCCAAGTTCTTAGAGGTTTTCTAGCTCTATACTGAGGTCTAAGCTCAAAGATCTTTCTCATTTAATAGGAATTCTTTTGAAGGACACAAACATAAGGTTAAGTTTTGCTGTGTACACGGTAGGAATAAACCCTCCCAACCTGATCCCTTGCCAGTGCAGTTGCCATCTCCTCCCTGCCTGGGTGCTGGGCTTCCTCTGCTTCCCCCCTATTTCCCATCATTCCTTCAGATCCCCCCGCTCTTCAGGGACTGGTTCTAATCAACCCTCTTCTCCACCCTTGGCTTGTTTTTACAGTGCAGCCAGCCCCAGAGCGACCACAGCTGGGCAACCATGGAGCCATGTCACCACCGTAGCGGGAAACCAATCCTGCAGACCAGACCCGCACTCCTGAGCCCCAGGACATGAGAAGTAGCTCAGATGAACAGCCATTCGCTGCACAAGCCGCTGCTTGATGGTCCTACAGAGCCACCACAAAGACAACCGCAAAGGAGCAAGCAGAGAGGCCCACATGCCCTCAGTCCCACCAGGAGGCAGCTCAGGCCGCAGGGGCAGTGGCAGCCAGGAGTCTCACCCTCTTCCTCATGCCCAGGGAATCCCAAGACTAGGCCCAGGGCCAGGCTGAGAGCCGGTGGCCTCGCTCCCAGTTTGCACAGTCCACAGCACAACACTGTCACCCGTGCCTTTCACGGTTCTGCCCTACTCTGCTCCAGAGGAGAATGCCCTTTCATTTTTCAGGGATCATGGCTATCCTTGGAGGTGCCTTTCCTGCCCATTCTAAAACAGACCTCCAGGTCACTCCCTGTTTTATTCTTCTTACAGCACTTACAAAGTCTCTTTATTTTTTATCTACTAGCCTCACAGCAAAGCAGTAAGCCCAGGGAGTGCAGGCCCTCCTTCGACTCATTCAGGTCCTACGATTCTCGCTGGCTCCAACCAGATACTCAGCAAATGCTGAACGATGACAAAACACGCCAGCCACCACACACGTGGGAAAGCGTCTCCACTTCTAAAACAAAGAAAGGGCTCAGGGAATAATGGGAATATCATCATTCCCAGCTTACTGAAATCTTTGTGAATGCAAATCTGAGCTCCTCTCTGATCATCATTCTTACCAAAAGACCATCAGTTCTGCTCTCTAAAACAGGATGGTGGGGGGACGGGGGAAGTGGCCGAAGTTGCACCAGGGAAAGGGAGGGAGAGGAACACTAGAGGTCTGACAGTGGGAAGCTAACAACTGGAGTCTCACCCAGAGACCCCTGGCCCCTGGCTTGATGAGAACACGCTGGGGGATGGGACTCTGGGGTTTTGTTTTGTTTTGTTTTAAGAGAGGGACAGTGAGGAGAGAGAGGAAAGAAAGAAATCAGTTTCATTTTTTTTCATCTGGCCTTCGTTTCGCCAACATTTAGTTGTGTACATGATGCTGGGGTTTGAACTGGGATCTCTGCGCATGTCAGGCAAACACTTTAACCACTGGGCCACCACTCCTGCCCTGGAACTTTGGTTTTTTGCATAAGGTAGAGAGGACACCTTAACCTTTAGAAAAAATAAGTAACAAAAAAATAAATAAACAACCCACAACAGGTATGGCTTGTTATTAAAAGAAGAGATAAATGGGTCAGGGGCAGTGGCTCACACCTATAATACCAGCTACCAGGGAGGCTGAGTCCTAAGTTTGAGACCAGCCTGGGAAACTAAGAGAAACTATCGAAAATTAAAAATAGAAAAGGCTGGGGATGTAACTCAGTGATAAGCATCACTGGGTTCGAGCCTGGTTAAAACACACACACACACACACACACACACATGCTCACACACACTCACACACTCACACACACACACAGTATGAGGGTACATTTTAGGACAAAAATAGACTCAGTTGCACCTTTTTCATCAAAATAAATGATGCAAATGATGAAGAACATCAACTCAAGTACCAAATTCTCAAGTACTAAAAACATTTTTGCATTATTTAGTAGGCTTTAAAGATTCTGCAGCAGACAGAACACAAGAGTACATCACTGAGCACCAACCCTCAGCACACTGCACTACTGAGTGTCTTCCACATAGAGGAGGAAATGGAAAGGACTGAGAGATCAGTAACGAAAAGGACAACATAAAATGAAAAACGAAAACCAAAGTGCGTGCTTTTTACTAGCGACTCCAGTTGAGGTGGAGAGCACCCAGGGGTGGGCTGTGCTGAAGTGATCTCGGTGCTCCTAAAACCTGAGCCAGGCTCAGCAGAGGACCCCAGCCAACAGCTGCTAAGTTAAATTAAATCATTTGATATTGTATTGGCTGTGGGTTTGCTGTTTGGTCACCCATGTGACGAGATGGTCTTTTTGTGGTCAGCCACTCAGTAGTAAGAGAGTTTTACACAGTGAGGGCAGATTAGAAGAGTTGTGATATAAAATTAGTATGATGGGATTGTGAAGACGCTGAGGAATCAGAAAGAAATCAGCCCTCCAAGTGGCTGCGATTACAGGTGTGTGCCGTCTGTTCTTTTTCTAAACACACAGATTCGCCACTAACCAGTAAGAAACTGTTGGGAATAAAGAAGGGAAAAGGAATGAAGAAAGAATAAAGAGGGCAAGGGGATAGGAAAGATAAAAGCGCACGATATTGCAAATATATAGCCGGTATAAAAACCATCACATTTTTAAAAGCGCTAATTTGATTTTGGTGGTTTCCCCTTTCTGGAGTGATGCTGAATGAAACTGGTATGAGCAAGAAGATTCACAAGCAAGTGCTTCTTTTAATAGCTAACGTCAGCAGTAGGACCAGAGAGTCATTCTTACCATGTTTCAGATGTAGGCAGCTGTCATTCTTGGACCTGTACCTGCAGAAAATTGTGTCTTTAACAAATTTTTATGGAAGAGGGTTCTGTACATTCCAAATACGTAGTAGCTACAACATCATGTGGACTTGTATGCTTTACTTTTTATGGTTCTTATACCAGCCATTTTTATTTGT
This sequence comes from Aplodontia rufa, assembly GCA_004027875.1. Lineage (NCBI taxonomy): Eukaryota > Metazoa > Chordata > Mammalia > Rodentia > Aplodontiidae > Aplodontia > Aplodontia rufa. The sequence goes on along the minus strand of PVKS010002656.1, from coordinate 61,258 downwards.
ATGGTACAAGTAGTGGCCTTATTTTTAAGGGAAGAAAAAAGGGAAATAAAATAGGATCTCATTGATGCCTTGAATCAATGAACATGAAAGACAGACCCTATCATGTTTTTAAAACCCAAATCACAGAAAAGACTCTCAGGGGGATGTAAGGTAGTATAATCATCATAAAAAGTCATGTTTTTAAGAAGTCATACAAATGGAAAGAAAGCAGAAGAGTTAAAGCAAGAACACAGACAACAGAGGGGGAAAAAAGATAAGAGAAAACCAACCACAATTCCCAACCAGGATTCCAGGTGACAGGGCTGGGAAGGAGTCTTTACATACCCCTTTACAGAGCCACATTGAAAAGTAGGTCTTTCTGACAATTTAGAGAGTTTAGGGAAGAAAAGCAGAGCTGAAGAATCACACAGGAGAGTGACAAGAAAGCAGCAGAGGGAGACGCCAGGTCTGTGTGGAGCAGGAGCACTGGCAGGAGGGCCCAGCAGCGGCGCCTACCTGAGGTGGATTCCTGCAGCTTCTCCCGCTTCCTCTTCTTCTTCTTACCCTGGAAGAAGAAAGCAGAGTGTCAGGTCTGAGTGTGCTCTGAACACATCGACGGATGTTGTATGAAAACATCGGCAGGCGGCCAAAGAGTGAGCTGATTCACCGCTCTCCCCATGTCTGCATGGAGCAGCAGATGGAGAGAGCGAGCAAGCTAACCACCGGTCTCCACAGCGCTGTGCGCACCACCATTAGCACTGACAAGGCGAGAGGTCCATCTGCCCGTCTCTGTCTGCCTGCCTACCTGCCTGCCTGCCTGCCTGTCTCTCTCTCTCTCTCTCTCTCTCTCTCTCACACACACACACACTCACTCACTCATGTGCTAGGGCTGTGGTCTCAGATTTCCTAGGCATTCCTGCTCCTGCTAACCACACTCAACCCACTGCGCAGTGCTCGGGCAAATCTGGCTGTGAACTGCACCGCAGAGTTCAGAGTACCCACAGCCTTAGTGGCAAAGGCAGGGCAAAATCAAGGTGAGGGGCAGACGGATAAGAGGACCTGGAAAACTCAGGAGAACTTGGAAGACTCAAACTACAGACTGGACTTCCTAAGACAGACACAATGACACAGAAATGTTTGCAATTTTAAATACATCCTAACGTCATCTCAGTGGCACATTTTTTAAAAATTATGTCCCATTTATAGTGGTTTTCTACTTATCCGCACCATGACTTTCCTCTTCAAAGCGAATTTTCATATGAATGGTAAAAAGACCAACCTGCATTAGGTATTTTCAATTAACTACAATGGAACACATATCACATTCAACATCTCTACCTCGTGTCTCCTATAATTACTGATAGTGTAGCTCTTTAAAAGTGCATATATATTTATGTACCTCAAGATAGTTTTCCTTCACATCACATAGCCATTGTAAACAGAAAGTTTACAAACTCTTGTCACGGGCTCCAAGGCCATCAGCCACAGTGACCCCAGGAAATGGCATGAGAAAGATAAACAGTTGTCCTTAATATCATTAAAGGTGCTCACAGACTGCAGTTTTCAATAGTTGCTATGAGACTGTGTCGCATGCATGAAACTTTCTGTACTTTCTCCTCCAAGCTTCCATTTGCCCTTCAAGGTGCATCTCTTGCAGGGACATTCTCCACCCTCACCCTGTCCCTTTCCCCGTCAGGCAGAGCTGGGGTTCCTCCTCCGAGCTAGCTCCCTGACAACCCTGAGCTCATGGCCATGAGCACCTCCTCACAGGTACTCTAGTAGGTTCTGCCCTGGCTGCCCCCACCCTCACATGGCCACCATGCAAGCAACTGCCTGAGGTTATGCCTCTAATGCTCAAGTGATCCTATGAGAACCTCCATTTATTATAGACAAAAGGAACCAAGTAGTTTGGATGTGTGATGTCAATTTACACACACAAAAATTTATTTGTGATAAACACAAATATTTTCCATTACTATCACACAGAATACCCAGTGCTGGGATGCATGAAGCACTGAGTTTTAAGCTCTAATAAAACAAACCTTTGCCCACTCTCACCCACAAAAATTTGTGCAATGCTGATTCATGAAACTTTCAGTTATTAGCTAAAGCTGTATAAAAGCAAACTGCAACTGTGAAATCTATGACCCCACTGAACACAGCATTTTAACATTGAATCACTGACGCATATGTTTAACACTATATCAGTGACGGTCAGGATAGCATTCTGGCTCCAAATGCTTTGCATTTACCTTTAGATTCTGTTCTTGTGCTGTTATTTTGAGAACAATATTGTTAGCTAAAGTTTTATCATTTGATTTTTATTGCCATAATAACTGATAGGCTCTTTTTATTCAAAAAAATCATATGAATGATGCTTAGACTTCCCTCTGTTTGAGGCATATATAAAACAATTTCCTTTAAAAATTGATTATACAGGGGCTGGGATGTGGCTCAGTAGTAGAGTACTTTCCTTGCATGTGTGAGGCCCTGGGTTGGCTCCCCTGCACTCCCACACACCCCACACATGCACACACATTATTTAGAAAAAAAATCTTTAAATGTAAATTCACAACACATTAGCTTTCTTTAAAAATACTTTCTTTCCATCCTTGTACAGGGAGAAAAGGAGAGAGAGCAAATTGAGAAAAGAGAGAGAGATAATATATGTTTCTTCTATGTCTTTCTAAAAGTTAAAACTTGTTTCTTAAGGGTCAGAACAGAAATTTAAGGATACTCAATGAGCAATGTGAACTCCAAATTCGCAACACAGCAAAGCTCTGGCACAGGTCACAGGGGAAGGTCAGCACGCCCCTTCTAGGCAAACCACATCGGAAGACATCCAGGACAGGATTAGAAGACCACACGTTTGCAACCCTTTAGGTGGGGGATTAATCTTCTCACTTGAAGGCCGCACCCAAGGCTCCACACAGGGAGATGGTAATTACTGCTCAGAGAACAGAAGCCCAGTTCAGGGGCAAAAATTCTTCAACTAAGCATTCTTCTTAAGAAGGCACTGAGAGATGGAGCTAATCCCCTCGGGAGGAGGGAAGCTGTGCACATCCTGAAGTCAGGGAGACCTGGGTGTAAATTGCAGCTTAGCCACCTACTACATAGCCCCGAACAAATTACTTAACCTCTCCAACCTCTCAATTTCCTCACCTGAAAAATGGAATAATGATATTTACGCCACTGGATTGTTGTAAGGATTAGTGAGTAACAGAATGGGTTCCTGATGATCAGCATATGGTGGTTATTAAAACAACCAAAACAACTCAGTGGAGCTGCCTGTGCTACTGCTCCTAAGTAATGAATAGTAGGACTCTTGTTTCCTGTGTCAAAGCTGTATCCAATGTTTAAGCTCCAAATCCTAACTCGTAAAGTGACCTTTTTTTTGCAGAGAACATTGCAGGAAATACACTGTGCAAACCATTTCCAGAAACAAGCTTACATGCTTTTTCAAAAAGCTTTGGGGTCTTACATGGGATGTATGACCTTAGACATGCATCCACGCCATCATCTCTATGGGAATCAAGCCCCACAGCAGCTTCTACAGCAATGGCCACCAGTTACAAACATGCACCGATCAATAGCTATCTTCTTGCCCTTTTTTGAAGCAACAGTTCCACCTATAGTAAGACTGTCCTGGCTGGCATTCCTAAGAGTAGTCTCACATGTAACACAAGACTTGGAATAGACTGAATGTCTGAATTTCCCAAAACTCAACCCTTGCAATCCTAACCCCTAAAGTGACAGGATAAGGAGGAGCCGCCTTTGGGAGGTGATCAGGGCACAGCTGTCAAGAATGGGGACACTGAAGCGCTCCCTTCCCTCCACCCAGGGTGAACACAGCGAGACCACTGGAAAGGCTCTCACCAGTCACTGACTCCACCAAGCTTGGTCTGGGACTCTCCAGCCTCTAGAACTTTGAGCAATGAATTCTGTTGTTTCAAGCTACCCAGCCTATGGCGTTCCAATATGCAGCCTGAACAAACTAGGATAAGAATGGTCTTCAAAACTTAAATTATTTTAGGAATGTGAAAAATAAAAATTATTTTTATAAAATATAATATCAGATTATCAATTATAATATACTTTCTTGGCAACTATCCTTGCCAAAACAAGACTATACTACTAGGCTGCTCAAATTCTATAGCAATAGAAGAACTGGCAACATAAATGAGGTAGTTCTTGACAATGAAATTAATACAAACGAATCTCTGAATCAGTTACTCTAAATAAAATACATAGATGTAGGAATACATTAATATGTAATAAAATTTTTTACACAGTTCTAATTTGTCTGTGACAAAGCAGTCACCTGAACACATTGCTTTAAAAAATTGTAAAATAATATCTTTTGGAAAGAAATCTGACAATAAATACTGAGCTTTAAAATGTTTATTCCTTTTGCAGGTGTATTGTCTGGGAGGCTGAGGCAGGAGGATCTCAAGTTCAAGTCCAACCTCAGCAACTTAGTGAGACCCTGTCTCAAAATAAAAAATAAAAAAGGACTAGGGTTATAGCTCAGTGGTAAACCACCCCAGGTTCAATCCCTAGTACCAAAGAATAAAACACAAAAGTTCAAGACCAGCCTGGGCAACTTGGACTCTGTCTCAAAATCTAAAAAGAACGCTTGACTAACATGAATGAGGCCCTAGGTTCAATCCCCAGGACCAGGAAAAAATAAATGATATCCTCTAACTCAACAATTACACTACTACGAATCTATCCTACAGAAATATATGGCAGGGGGAAGGCCTATTATGCACAGTCTTGTTCACTGCAGGATTATTTGTTTGGAAAAAAAATAGCAATTTAAATATCTGAAAACAGAAATGATTAAACTGAAATACTCAATGGAATATTGATATTGGAATGCTATGCCATAAAAGAAAAATGCTTCTTATGCATATACATAAAAGCAAGAAGCATGACACAAAATACATGGGTACACACGCGCGAGTAAAAAAATAAAAACAGGGGCTGGAGTGGTGGCTCAATGGTTACAGCGCTTGCCCGGCATGCACGAGTACGCAGGTTCAAACCCCAGCACCACGTGCGCAGCAAAGTCTCAGAGCAACAAAAGTCATGGGAAAAACTAAATAAAACTGATTCTCTCTCTCTCTCTCCTTCTTTAAATAAATAAATAAATAAATGTTTCTCTGAGGACAATGCAAACTAGACAATATTTAAAAAAAATAAAAACAAAAGGAAAAATACTAAAGGGTAATACAAGCAGTTATTTCTCATCTTGCTTTACATGATAAAATCATGGGCTTTGCTTTTTTTTTAATTTACCATTTTAATGATAAGTTCGCATTTTTATTTTAAAAAGCTTTATTTTTAAAAAAGGCATTAGCATCCACAGCAAAAAAGTATGACAGCTAAGGCTTTTCTAATGCAATATACCCATGAAATCTTCACATAAAATTCATTACCTTCCAAAAATAAGAAATACTATCAACATTATACACACCCTAAAGCACTCTCGTTCTCAAAAGCAAAGGGCAGAGGGAGCGGCTGCGCTGCAGCGCTGGCAGGGAGGGGGCTTACATAATTGTCTCTCGCAGACCAGCCGGGATAAAGCTGCATGTGTAGCTGTCTTTCTTTCCGTGCTAATTCATAATATTTAGCCTGCTCTTCACGGGACAGGGCATGCCACTGAAACGAGAAGGGGAAGGCAGGGGAAGAAGAGAAGTAAGCCATCAGCAAGCACACAGTTCACGTTTAAAACTCTGAGAAATGCAAATATTAACCACTTAAACTTCTTTTAATTTCTGAATGGCAGAAGACCAAGTGCTGCCCAAATCCACTTGGAGTCTGGTGGCTGCAGCGAAACTCAAACTTTGGTTTCTCTATCCTGTTCTCCAGTATCACATGAAACACATCAAAGTCCATCAAAGTATTCGAAGTACAGTGATCTCTGTCACCCACCCTTTCTCTTCACCAATATAAATTAAAAGGACTTTCACTGGTGAACCTCAACACCCAACTTCCCCTTTTTCGTCATTTGTAGCATATTCTGGTCTCTAAGCCCAACTACCAGTTATTTAAATGTGATAATTTCCAGATGTCACTGAACAGACACACCCTCGCCTCACAGACTCCCCCACTCTGTCCTAGGGAGAGTCTGGAACCTGAATCACACGATCCTCTGTATCAGGCAAGACATCAAAAGCCCGTCTGTCTCCATCTCCCCGTTGTCTGCTCACACTTGCACCACGCCCACGGTCTACGGGGAGAACACTGACAACATTGTGCCTCACGCAGAACTTTGGGCTGTGGGTTTTTTGCTTCCCTCTGATGGAAAGCAAGAGGCCTTATCTGGGTTTTGCTTTTGCCATTTAGAATTTGAGATTGTAGGTTCTAATATGGAGAATGTAGCTGCTGACAATCCTTCAAACTTCTCATCTTTTTAACATGACTGATGTGCTTACATATCATAAGTAACAAAATAATTTATGTAGGCTAGACTCCCTTTGGGATTTCAAGGGGTGTGCATTTGCATACCACTTTGCATACAAAAGCACACAGCTTGCCCCAGGTCCCTAGCAAACACTAAAGTATTTTCCCTATTTCCCAGAGGCCAGGATCTGCAGCAGAACCTTCCGGGGAGAAGTGGTTGGGCTTTGGGGCACCCACTGACCTGAGGGGAGACCACAAAGGCAATGGTGTTTCCAAAAGGTGACCTGATCCCTCACCACCCCCAGCTAAGCCCACCCCTCCTGGTCCTTCCAGCCCGCTCTTGGGTGTGGAGCTTCCCATTTAGAGCCATGCTGTGGATTGATGTTAGTGTCCCTGATCTTGTTTAAATAAAAAAAAAAAGATTAAAGAAAGAAAAGAAAGGTGTAGGTGGGCTGGGGAAAGGAAGGAGAGGAGGAGGGAGGGAGAGAGGTTGAGGAGAAAAAAATTTTTCCAAAGGAGGCTTTGTTGAAGTCCTCCCCACTAGCATTCAGTCCTTAAAGTACGACTAAGAAGCTTTCCTGGAGGAAAAAGAAACACCTGCTGCCCTGGTTTGAGGACAGAGCAAGCAGCTGATCACAAAGGTGTGAGGCACCTTCCTGCCATGCCCTGCTCCCACTCCGGGCTCCAGTGCAGACAGAGCAGCGACCACAGACAGTCAGCGCAACAAGGCCCTTTCGGTTCGAAAGCCCCTTAAAAGCCAGGCCGTCTGTGTTACACAGGGTGGATGATTTATTCTCTAATTGCTTTAGGAGTGCACAATGCAAAGCTGAAAAGCACGACAGTGGGATTTGGTGTAAGCCTGAAGGCAAATCAGGTAACAAGCTTTCAGTAACATAATAATAATAATAATAATAATAAATAATAATAATAATAATAATAAGCTTTGGGGAGAAGGCAGAAAATAAAACCATTCTGAAAGAGCAAGTTCCACCAAACAGATTTGTACAGCTGTGGAATAAACAACGCGAGACAAATGGAGCCCAAGAAGGAGCGTATGGGGCAGCAGTAGGAGTCGGGGTCTGGAGAGCCACACTGCCTCCAGCAGCTGGCAGTGTTTCTCAGGGCTGACCCAGTGCTTGACTCCCTCACAGGACCCACAGCCAAACTGGACGCAATAGGAAAGATCCTTGATTTCTGAGGAAACACTGATAGTAATACTTACACGTTAGCTATGGTGCTAAATAAATGTGACCTGATAAAAGGCAAAGGGACACCAAAAGGGGGGGGAAGGAGTCTTCCATTTTAAATCTGTTGATTCATTCAAAAAATACTAATTCCATGCATACCAACACCATTGCTTACTTATATTAGTAAACTTTTATATAACTTATGGCAGCTTTATAACTCATTGGGGAAAGTTAGAATTGAAAATAAAAATTAACTCCCAAAATAAATGTGGAAGTTGGTCTTCTACCAAATATTTTTCAGTTACAGCAGGAAATCCAGGTTAACAAAAAAGATTCGCGCTAACGAAACTGAATAAAACACAGGAGAAAGCGCAGGGCACAAACTAACCTATCTACCTGCATTTTAAATTGTTTTTAGATCCCTGGTATTTCCAGTGCACAAAACCCATTCACAAATTAAAAAAAAAAATCATTTACCAGACAAAACCAGTGGGTAACACAATGAGAGTAAGGATCTGCCTTGAAAATAAAGTCTAGCACAGACTGGAAAGATGGTCTTTCATTATAGCATTTCTGAAACACAGCTGACCAAAAAATACTTTTTTCTCTCTACTTATTAAAACATATGCAGTTAAAGTGTTTAAAAAAAATCAAATTTGGGCTAGAGCAGTGGCTCAGCAGTTGCAGTGCTTGCCTGGCATGTTCAAGGACCTGGGTTCAAACCCCAGCAACACATACACAACTAAGTGTCAGAGAAACAAAGGCCAGAAGGAAAAATAAAGTTGATTCTTCTCCCCCTCCCTTTAAAAAAAAAAATAGGGGCTGGAGTGGTTTCTCAGTGGTTAGAGCGCTTGCCTGGCATGCACGCGGACCCAGGTTCGAACCCCAGCAGCACTTACAGAATCGTCAGAGAAACAAAACGCAGATGAAAAAAATAAACTTGATTTTCTCTCTCAAAAAAAAAAAATCAAATTTTACTGTCAAAGTTTCACCAAGTTGTGGAGGGAAAATTCCATTTAATTTTAAGATGCTTATAGAATTCCACAGTAAATGACAATAAATGTGGGACAAATGGAATTTCTTAAATAGCTAGGAACATCTGAGAAGTAAAAGCTTATTTTAAAATAGTTGAGTCATTTTTATTTGTAATAGGAATCAGGGAAACTCTGGTTAATTCATATGAATACACATTTCTATTTGAGAGATACAGTAAAGATGGATTCTAAAAAATCCAAAGATAAAATGTTCTGAGATGGATTTAGGATCACTTTTAAGAACTCCAATCATCCCAGTGTAAAACTTCATGAATTTAAAGCCAGGACTTTGAAGAGCTAGCAGAGTCCTGCCAGAGGGGAGTTAAAAAAGAATAGAAAATCTGATCTTAATCAAAGAGCCAGAGGCCTATAAATAGAAACAGGTGTCTAAATCAAAGACAGAGAGCCTGAGTGAGAGCCATCCTTGCAGATATAATTCGTAGGTCTGGTGATTGTTCAGGGAGCTGAGAAAGTAGCAACTTTTAGAAATGTACATTAAAAATAGGAAGCATACCTCCAGATCATATCCTCACTTACTCTCTTGAGCAGGAAAATAATTCCTACTGGAGGGCCAGAGAGCCTTTTTAATTCAAAGAAGAAAAAAGAAAAATCCTAGTGTTCCATGGGCTGAAATAAAAACGCCAATCCTTCTTTTCCTCCAGTTTCTTCTTTTAAAAAAGTCAGGGAAAACGGTCCCCAGCCTTTAGGCTTTAGGGCAGAGTTCTTCAAAGATGATGGGAAATGCTCATCTGCTATGACCTGACTTGGGATATCACACTTAAATAACTGGTAGTTGGGCTTAGAGACCAGAATATGCTACACTTATCATCATTAAGTGTTTAGGAATCCACAGGGAAATAGGACGATGCACCTAGGACCCTAAAGAAACTGTAATCTGCCCCTGCACCCCACCTGTGAAACCCTGGTGTGTCCGGCAGACTGGAAATAGCTGCATTTTGAAGTCATCCAATGGCAATCAACTATGGAAGAAAACCTGTTTTCCTTCTGTTCACATGCACTGCCAGGCTCCTGAATGTTCTGTTATGAATGCTCAGTGTGTTAAGTTCAGACAAACCCAGTAAAATTATCATCAACAAAAGCTAACACATGATCCTCTCTGCTTTGTAAGGGTGATGGGACCCTCCTCACCTGGAAGTTCAACCGATCATGAATTTCTGAAAAAGTTGTGAAAACAAACATATAGAGGAGTCATAAATTAAGAAACTATCATGCTTACATAAAGAACACCAACAAATTAAGATACAGTATTTCTAAAATTATAATGTAGGTGATGTGAAAATGTGATTTAAAATTCAAATTGTTCCACTGTTCTTCAGACAACAAACTAATACTATGTCAATCCTGCAGAAGATTACTTAGAAGGGCTTGCCACGTCTTTTGGCTATTAGTAGAGAAAGCATGTTAGAGTGTCTAGCCAGGTTATAGCCTAATGCCTCAAGATGGGTTCAGAAAAATGTTATATACCATGGGTGGAAAAAGGCATGAAAAGGAAAAGCAATGCAGAAACCTGGCACATTTTTCAATTTTAGAATCAGAGAACAATCTTCTAGACACAAGATCATGTAAATTCTCCCATTTAAAGCCTTACAGTGGAACAGATCGGCTTCTGTCTGGGAAAGAGTAGCCACCTTGGTGGGCCTGGTCTCCACCGGCCCTGGCGCAGCTCCCCTCCCGCTGGGCACACATACAGCTCCAGCTTGGGGCCCACCTCTCCCACCCCCTGCTATTCACTGCTCAGGCCTCAGATGAAATATGATTTTCTCAGAGGGGCCTTCCCCAGCCGCTGCTGTTCCTTCTCACAGAATCTTGCTAACAATACCCCACAGTATTCATCACAATTTCGGTTACGGATTTATTAGGTAACGACTTGTCTAAAGTCTGTATCTTGACAGAAAACATTATGCTACAGAAAGGCAAGGACTGTACCCATTCTATTTAGCAATCGTTACTTAATGCCAAGCATCAGGCCTGGCACATAAAGACACTCAACAAATATTTGTGTAAAGAATGACAGTAAAAGCAGTTATCAGTTCCAGGAACCTTCCTGCCTGCCAAGTGCAGTCTAAGTTATTTACACCACATTTTATCACTAAATCCTTCCAAAAGTTATTACTTCCCGAAATGCTTGCTCATTATACAAACACACTCCATGACTACCTGATATGTAACTAAATTGGGGCACACTTCACGAAGCCATTCCGTGGCCACTTCCACCCTTAGCACATGCCATCCCGCTACTCACCCTTCTGCCGAGGATCTGGTTGATAGCTGCACTTTCCTTTAGGGTACACTCAGCCACGACATTCGCTCTCATTTCTTTCATGTATAACATAAAAGCATTCAGAGGCTTCTTAATATGAGGTCTTTTTGGCTCCTGCTCCTTTCTCTGTTCATGCTGAGGCTTCCTGAAAGGTGGTTGTGGCGGTGAGTAGGGGAAGAAGGTGGAAGGAATGCGGAAGACACAGGAAGAAGAGAGAAGCAGGGCATCTGTTCACACTGCTCGACTTGGGCTGGGGACGATCCCCATCCCTGCCAGCTCTCTTCCAGCCCCCAGTGTACCATCTACTCAGAACAACAGCTCTTGGCCCATTTGATGAAATACTGAGTGGCAAATGACCAAACCATGGTTCTCCTCATCCACTCAGGGGCTCTGTGAATGAACACTCTCTGCTTTGACTAAGCATATCTATGGCTATAGACGTACTTAACAACAAAAATGGAAACGGAGTTGGAATTGTGAAGATGCTCCACTCAGGGCTCCAAGGCTGAGTTCCTCTGTCACCTCACCTCAGAAGCTGAATGCACACACACTACAGGGGATCATTTCTCCTTTAGAACAGAGATCCTTTTGTGGGTAGGCTTAGGGCCACTTTGAGAAGCTAATTAAAGCTTCTGATTCTACTCCTAAAAACACACACACGTTACCTTCGAATACATCTGAGGGGTTTTATGGACCACCACACACTACCTGCCACTCCTACCCTAAAAGAAGATTAAAAAGCAGACCACGGATGGTTCCTAACATCCAACAGTTTGCCACAACACTGTCCAGTAGGGAACGCATTGAACCCTCCACTCCACTTCACTGGTAGGCAGGTGGCTGCATGGTGCTGGCTTCCTCCTGCCTGTGTTCAGGGCGTTCCTCAACTCTGGTGAGCTTTCCATGATCCCCTAAGGCCTGAGCTCTTTTTCTATCTCACAATCAAATCACAGTGGTGAGCATGGAGCTGCCTACTATCCTCAGGGACAGGGCCTTCAAGGCAGAGCTATGCCGAGCTTCTAACTGACGGAGAAGGGGAGGAAGCAAGAGCCCAGAGGCTCATTCACACAGGAGCCCTGGAGCCTACTTACACGTGCATTAGGTCACTGTCAGTGTGGGGGTGCTCCTGCTTGACCTGAGGCGTTACAATAGCTGGATGAGGGATGCCTGTTGTGTGGGGACCAGGAGGACCAGGAATCATATGATGAGAAAACCTAAAAGAAGGAAGAAGAGGTATGCTATCACTGGCTGCCACAGCCAGACCAGACAGAATGTCAACATGCCACTAACTGTGATAGAATATGCGGGAAAATACATCTTTATGCACCCAGCGTTAACTATAAATGAAAAGTGGGCTGATAATTATTTCTTCCTGTATTGATGTAAAAAACATGATTTTCTGTGGCTTTTTTAAACTAATAGCAGAATAAGACATTTTCCTGGGAGGGCAGTAGGCCACATGATAAGGAAAAACATGAATCATTTTTCTTGCAAAGCAATTTTCAAATAAGAATTTCAGCAAGAGAAATTATTAGAACTATGATACTCTAAGACATCATGTTTAAAATGGGTTTTAAATAAAGGTAAAGACATCACATTTAAAAAAAATGTCTGCCTACATTCTTAAGCAAATAGTCACAAGAAGAATTTTCTCATGTCGTTGGCTTCTGCATTAATATCAGGACAAGATGATTGAAAAAAGGGACAGGAAAACTTGTTCAGTCCCCCACTTCAGTTCCATTACTATCATCCAAAATTATCTTCTGTGCAAAAATACAAGGATACTTGAGAGATAGAGCCTTATTGAAAACTGATAATAATTATGGAAACAAATTTAATTAAAAGTAAGGATTCAAGGTAAAAAATTATACCTGCTAAAGTATTTTTCCTAAGTACATTGTGTGGCATTAAAAGTAAGTCTTAAAATATTCACCGTCATCCAACACAAAAGATGGAAACTGCCATGCAAGAAAAACAGAGTACTCTCAACAAGCACTTTGCATAAATCTGGATATGCCTTAGAAAATTCTGCTTTTCAAACTGTTTTAAAGTACACTTTAGATTCCACAAAAAACAACATTCTCAGGTCTTTCATCATAGCAGTAAAATTAATTCCTTCATCGGGAAAGGAAGGAAGGAACTCTGCTTGGATATGCAGTATTTCACAAACAAAATGTTTTTAAACTTTAAGGCGGCATGGTAAAAATGTAAATATGTGACCAATATCTACATAGTTTGCAAAAATGTATAATACTGGTTATTTGCTTGTAAGAAAATCCTGTCATCAGATAGTTCTTAGAGTGTTAAAAAGTATAAAATACACTTTAGGGGAAGGAATACTAATTCCATTCCCCCAGGCCAGCCAGCTGATTTATAATTCATTGAATGATATGTGTATATCTACATATATATGAATGATACATATATATACATACACACATATATATTTAAAGCTGAAATTCACCACAGAAACTGCAAATTTCATACCCATACAAAAAAAGACAGATTCACAACCAGTCAGTCCACCAGTACGACCTCCAGCATGACAATGCTAGCTCCCCTGAGAAAGCCACGTGGAAGGCACAGATGATACACCGCAGGTGTGTGCATCAAGCACGGGGCACAGAAGCCATCCTTCCAGAAGCAAAAGCGTTGCACAGAGCAGCCTCAAGTGTGGCACGGCACGTCTCACAGAGCTTTGCTTGCACTAACATGTCCACACAAGGCCTGATTCACACACTAGGACGCACGCCCTGTATGGCCCCACGGCGCTGTCCTGTCTCTCCCAGGAAGCCTCTAGCCTATGGGGGCGTTTTCAAACACCATCCTATTAAACTGTTACAACTCTCTTCAGAGGAAGCAAATGACAGAACTCAGACCCAACTAGTTTTTACCCTCCCTTAACCCACCCCCAGCATATTTTGAATCAGATAAGCTCTTCATATCCTGTCCACTTTGGGGACATTTCTTGTCCCACAAGTGGGTGGCAACGAACTCTTCTTTGGGGGGCAGCGTTCCCCAGGGTGGCTGGTCCTCCAGGGCACGGTGGGCTGCTCCGATCCCGGGTGGCCATGACGCCTAGTGTGGGAGCCAGGCACGCAGCACAGACACGCACCCTCCTAGCCGGCGACCCAGAGGCAAGCAGGGCACAGGATGCAAGCAGGAGACCAGCGACATGGTCTCCACCTCCACCTACCTGGACATGGAAGTGTCGACTGACAGTGAGGACGGGTAGGGCTGCCTGAATCCACCCGAGACCGGGTATACAGGCTGACCTTGCCTGAGGTCGGAGAGAGGAGCCCGTCAATGACAAAACACCAGTTACCAACCAGCAGGGGGCGATCGGTGAGGGGGCTATTCAAACTCGGTCTTGTGGGAGGATACAAATCAGTGGATTTCTTCAGATGCTTCCTTCCTCACCCTCTACCCAATCAAAGCACCATTTGCCTTGAAGAGAAACTCCCCTCCTCAACTCTGAAAGCACACCAGCCCATCAGTTAGCTGCCTTTTATCTTCTCCCCTCTCCCAGACCCCTTAATACTTTGAATAAAGCAGGCACTTAATGAACACTTATTGAATATAATGCAACTCTGAGAATGGTAAATGATCCCTTCAGAGAAGCAGCTGAGTCAATTTTTTATCAGAATCTTTTGAGAATTTCAACGAAGAGAACATTACATTTTTTATTTATATAAAAATGAAATATTTTAAAACCACTGTACCTTTTCCCCCTTGTATACATGTGTTGAGTCAAGAAATAAAAGATCATCAGAATTGTTTTGCTCCCCACTAAGAAGTTCGTCCTTCCCTCTGTTCTTCCCATGTCTCACGTTTTTCATTTACACAATCTTTTTTCCCAGCTGCCAGTGATGCAACTTGGCCCAGGGTTACTGCCCCTAAGTAGCTAACTTCACACAGAATAACTGATCGAGCTTCAGAAATCTGTGGCCAATCAATTAAGCTCAAACAGAGTTGCTGACTGAAAAGTTGAATGCTAAAGAGAGGGAGGGAGTGTGACAGCCAGCTGGAATTTCCACAGCAGGCTGGCCCTTCCTTCCTTGCTGAAGAAAAGATGTCAGCATGTCCAACTAGGGAGACAGAAGCTGTGGGACAGGGACAGGGACTGTGGGGAAAAGGAGAGGAACCTCTGCTGAAGCTGCAGCATGGGTTCTATGGAGGGCTGAGGGAAGAACGAAAGGGCTTGGGATGGCAGGAGGGACAGCTGTGAGCTAAGGATGAAAAGATCAGGACAGTCCATATCGCACACAATGACGCTTTCTTCCCTTGGTATATTTCCCTTTACCTTTGTAATCTAAAATATTTGAAGGGAGCAACAAGAATGTTTTTAGAAACAAACATCATAAAGAACATTAATATTTGGATTCTAAACAAAATAAAAGCCCCCAAGTCAGGTTTTGCTTCTCTGAAATGAAACTGGATGCTTAATTTTATTAACATTCCAAAGATGTTTTTATTTTTATTTTGTTTAATGACTTAGTGCCATTTGCATCACTTGCCCAGTTAGCAGCAAAGGTAGGTATTCAATGTGTCTAAGTTCATGTCTCAAAAACACAAGTTTTTCATAAAAAAAAAAAAAAAAAAACCAGGAAAGCCACACTTGAGAACTAACTTTATATAGGCATAGCAAATGCCCAAAGCCACAAATTGAATCCATAAAACTATAAACTTCAAAGCAATTGCTACACAGTCATTTTCTACACATATTAGCAAACTGATTCAATTCATTTCAAAGTCTGCATGTGTTTTAATCTTTTAAATTGAAAAGAAATAAAGTTAGCACCTAGCTTATTATAAATTTCCTCAACTCCACAAATGTTCCCATTCACAAACCTAATTTCCATGAACGAAAACTGGGAGAAGATGAGTTCAAAGCCTGGCTGAAGGTTGCAGGAGGGACCTTACCAGCCAAGAGGAGGGGTGATCTGGCCAACACCGCCTGGAGACAGCGGGTAGAAGGTAGGGATGTCGGGAGCTGGTGGGTGTCTGGACATGCCTGTGAACAAAACAACAGAGTTGTCATTTTCAGATTCATCAGACACGCAGCCAGGAGAGCAATAGAAAGCATTAAGATGTTTTATGCCATTATGGTCTAGAAACAACATTTGTTAATCAGAGTCAACGCATGTTAAGTCAACTTCTGAGCTTTTGTCCAGATTTCAGTGCGATTTCAACATTTCTCCAGATTCAGTATGTCTTGAATTCCTGAAGAAACATGCTGCCAGGAAAGCAGTCATCCAAAGAGACTTTTGAATAATTTATTTTGCCCTCTTATTTCATTTTGCTTAAGAAAATGGCAGACAATCATTTTTGTACAGAATGGAAAACAATGCCCTTCCTAAGTAGATGGCCTGCCATGGTGCTCAAGGATTAGGTAAACTGCCACTTTCGTATTTTCACTGGTTCCCTTATGGACACACAGATTTGGAGAGTGTGATACCTCAGAGGATCAGAGATTAATTAGGAATCATTTTCAGCCCCTTAATGGTCACACTTGATATGATTCATTTGGTCTCTGTCTGCCTCTTCAGCTCCCTCTAAGCTCTTCATCAAGTTGAGTCCTCTGGGCTCCAAGGTCAGGCTGTTCTGGATTAGTTGCATTCCACAGAAAAGGAAGAGTGCCACCAAATTGTTTCTCGAACCCACACTCCCTAGAGTGCACAGACCTATGGCTGTGCAAACCACCTAAAGATTATACCTAATCCTGGTCTCAAATGACATCCCTTTGTTGTACAGAAAAAAGGAAAAAATTCAAACAGGACAAGACAGATGCATAAAATGGAAAATATAAAAATTTAAGACAATATCTTTGGGGGGAAATGATTCTGAAAACAGCCATTTAAGCACCACACCTTTAAAAGGTCTGTCCATAGTATAAACACACGTTTCAAGCTTCAACAACAGGCGATTGTACATATACTGGCTCATATGTGAAATCAGGTGGGCATCATGGAAGATGCTCTTTAAATGTTCTGCTTTTTACTCCCTAGGATGCTGATGAATTTTGTTTGGATCTTGAAAGAAACCGAAGGCCTTGAGTATATGGCAATGACCTAAGAAGTGCTCCCTTCAAAGTTCATGTTAATTTGACTTTGAAGTTAGAACAAACTATTTCTCCATTCTTACAGAAGGTAGGCAGGAAGGAGAAAGGTCTTCATCTCTCTCAATAGAGTGCTTACATGAGATCTGCTCCCGTTTTGCTAGTTTTGCAAGTGTTGTCTCAAATCTCCTTTTTATAAAAAAAGATTTTTGCTAGAAATACTTCTTCTTTTGATCCCAGTGGACCCCCATTTTTCTACCCTGACATTTCTGTTCTTGGGTCTGGGAAGGTTCAGGTGGCAGGGGTGGCTCTACAGGAGCCTGCTGTGGTGCTTCTTGATGCCTCGGATCTCTGGGGAGGGTTTTCAACTTGCTCCTTCCCTTGCCCTGAGATCCAGAAATCTCCCAACTTACGGACTGCTCAAAACAAAATAAAAAGCAACATAGCACTGGGGCATCCTGGCACATGCCTATAATCCCAGTGACTCTGGAAGCTGAGGCAGGAGGATCATAAATTCAAAGCCAGCCTCAGCAACTTAGTGAGATCCTCAGCAACTTAGCAAGATCCCTTCTCCAAATAAAATATAAAAGGGGCTGGGGATGTGGCTCAGTGGTTAAGCACCCCTGAGTTCAATCCCTGATACCCCCCCACACAAACAAAAGCATACCTAGACCACCAACTCAGTAGGATGTTAGAAACTTAGTGGAAATCTGAGTATTTTATATTAACTTGAAAAATCAATGTTTAAGGTCATAGACTACTTTAGTGATATACTATAACCTTGTTATTTTGCAGTGGGAATTAAGGTCTAGTGGCACTAAGTCATTGTTCGGGCATGTGTGGGTTCACATAAAGTAAGTGTTGTACTGGGCTTTTGTCACTGAGACACAGAGAAGCTGCTTACACTCACTTGGCTCTCCACATTATCCCATATTCCAGCTACACTTAGGTTCTATGCAGGAGTGATTCAGCAGAACAGAAATACAAAATAGTTGGGTTTGGTTTTTTGCTGGGAGGAGAAAGAAGGGAGTCACTGCTTATGTGGCACCTGCTGCATTCCAGGTCCTTGAGGATATTAAGTTGATCCTGTCTATTGAAATCCTATGCATTTCTCAAATGCCCCACTCCAAGGCAATCCTCTCTAACTTTTATAAGCAAGTACATAATGTGAATTAGCTCATCATATGAGCAGATAATGCATCTGTATCTTCTAAATAGCTCATGGTCCTGCTAAGATCCTATTCCCAAAAGATTCCTACAAGTAAGTGTATAGGAATCTCCAACTGCCACACTACCAAAGATACAGTTTACAGCATTTGTTCAACTAGCATTTACTGAGCACTTACTGCATGTGCTGGAGGATATACTCAGCAGAGCCCTAAAATTTTTAAGCTTGTATAAGTAACTTCTATAAATGTAAGTAACTCTGGAGTCAGACTGTGTGAATATGCTAGTCACTAGCTACGTATCTTTGAGGTAGTTATTTGTTTTGTAACATCCAAATAATAACAGAATTGAGGTTGTTGTAAAGGTTAAATGCTTTAATATATGTGGTGCAGAACTGTGCTTGGCACGAAGTATAAACGCTATGTAAGTGTTTGCTGTTATTTAAAAAACCAAAGTAGATGATGCAAAGATATAAGCAGTGTTTTATAAAAGCTCTTTTAATATTTTTACCGTACTTGACAATGAGTAGGAAAAAATAACAGGTATTAACTTCCTTTCTGTTCCCTACATATGCAAGGAGGGAGGGAGCGGGAGAGGAAAGGGCACAGACTGATGAGGTCTCTGACAAGAGATCCGCCTGCAGTTACTCTGCTCTTCCACAGATGAGAATGGGTTCCAGAGACAGCTGATATTCACCGACTAGTTCCATCTAGGGTCAGAATACGAACATGCCACTCTTTGGGGTTTTTCTGACCAGCCTACAATGAACAATGGGATCAGCAGCTTTTGGCCTCAGTGCCATCACGTTGTAACCAGCTGAGCTACACAACACACCCAAAAGGCGGGCAGCAGGAAAGAAAGAAAAGCAAGAGATCTAGTGAGCTTAGTTTTGCAGCAGTAAGAGTATGGAAATGGGATTACATAAACTCAAATTCATGTCAATGGGTGTTTTTCAAACCAGAGTTTACACATCACCAGAGGTACATGACGACAAGGTACATGAAGCCAGGACAAACATGTCATAAAAACAGAATCTTTATATTAAAACAGACACAAATAACGTAAGGAAGAGAAGACAAAACACACACACACACACACACACACACACACACACACACACAATTTTTCAAACCAAAAAGACTAAAGAAACTGCAAGCAGAGAACTTTTGGCCATGCCATGAGTCCAGTCTCTGTGGTTCTGCAGAGTTTGTTAAGGAAAAAAGAAAAAGAAGCAGACTTTGAGAAGCAATGATACAAATTACAATTAGGCAGAACAAGGTAGGAGGGCAGTCGAGATGAAAACAGAAGAGAAAACAAATGCAGCTGGGAGCTAGGCATGAACCTGTCTTTAAAAAAGTGAACAGCCTTCGAATTCTCACGAGAAAAACTAACAAACTGTAATGTGTTATTCTCTTGACTAAGTTAATGTTTCCAAGTGCTCTGAACAGGACCTAGGACACAGTAAGCACTATTTAATTGTTAAATAAATAAACACAGTGATATAAAACACCATGAGACTCTTTCTGCTAGTGGTTTGTTGAAACTTTCTATCTCTGTTTGTCATCCTCATCTTTATGCTTCCCAGATGTAGATTCCAACTCAGCCCCTGGTCTGAGATGGAGACCCACACGTTTAAATTGCCTGCCTGCACCAAGTCCCCCCAAAGCCATCTCAAAGACACTCAAACTCACCGTGACCAAGTTCATATTTCTGATCTTCCCTCTCAAATTCAGCCTGCTTCCTAAAATCCTTCCCTTAGTTTTTTTCTCACCAGATACCCACAGATCTTTCTGTGGGCTGCATTCTTCAGAAGCTCTTAACAAAAGGAAGCAGGGTGGAGGAAGGACCGGGAATGAGAACTGAAGCGGGCAAACCTGCAAACGGCTGCCCAGGTGATTTTGGTACTTGGGCTCACTATTCAAGTCCAGGTGCAATGGTAGTAAGTCTTCAGGGAAGAACTCTAGTCTAAAAATGGAAACTGAAAGTGAAGGGCTTAAACTAGATGTGGCAATGGTAGCTGAATGAATGACTAGCCTCTGAACGCCCCTTTTTTACGCTGTTAAATGCTGCCCACGCCAGGTCAGAGCCAGGGTGGACACTAGGGTGAAATGCAGGCAGGGGAAAATTTTCCCCTTCACATTATCTGTTTTCAATGGTTTAAAGGCCTTTTGCTTCGAACCCTCAAACACCCCGAAGAAGTTCAACTGTGTGTGTGCCTGGAAAGAGCTACAGGCCATCCTGAGGGCAAAGCCATCCTTGAGGTTGGCCCTGACAAGACAGGACCAGGAGGTTTGGAGAACAGAGCTCTTGGTCCCGCTACCAACCATACCTACACACAATAAATAAAAACTGGACATTTCCATTTTTCAGACCTCTTATAATGTGTCTGTTTTTCTGAAAATGAAGCAAAAGCGGATTTTGATATTGGAGCCAAACAAAATGTAGCTGCTTTGACTTTACATAGAGATGGTCAGTGATTTACGATCTGTAAGCTAGTGATAGTACAGGAAAAAGGACAATCTCCTAATTTTCCCCTTTTCTACTTTTTGTTTTTTTTTTAAAGAGAGAGAGGGACAGTGAGAGAGAGGGAAAGAGAATCAGTTCTATTTAGTTTTTCTCGTGGCTTTCGTTGCTCTGACACTTCGTTGTGTTATGTGGTGCTGGGATTCAAACCCATGTCCCTGTGCACGTGAAGCAAGTGCTGGAACCACTAAGCCACCGCTCCAGCCCACCCTTTTCTACTTTTTAATAAAAATTACCGTCAACACCTTACACAGCAGTCTCCCCGCTGCAACCCCTTAGCCACAGTGTCTTTTTCTTTCTTTATATGGTTTCGGTTACTTATGGTCAACCAGCACCTAAAAACATTAAGTAGGAAATTCCAGAAAAAAATAATATCATGGCTTTGAAATTAAACGCTGCTCCGTGCACCATGATGAAATTTTGTCCCTGCCTGGGATATAAATCATCCCTGTGTCCAGTAACCATTAGTCACTTGGTAGCTCTCTGAGCCGTCAGACCACTGATCTACCATCATGGTTCTGCAGTGCCTGCGTTCCAATAACTCTTATTTTATATATTTAAGTAAAAGAGTAGTTTCTAAAGCCCCCCCCCCCAAAGGTTATGCTGGCAATCCAGGCATGCCAAAGCGAAGACACAAAGCATTTCCTTCAAGTGAAAAGGTGAAAGTTCTGGACTTAACAAGAAAAAAAAAGTCATATATCAAGGTTGCTAAGATCTACAGTAAGAACAAAACTTCTATCCAAGATATTCTGAAGGGAAAAGAAATCTGGACTAATTTTGTCACCTACATCAAACTGTAAAAGTTTGGGCCACAGTTTATGATAACAATTTAGCTGCAATGGAAAAAGGTGTTCAGTCTGTGGCTCAGTACAATCCACTACATTAGGGACCCAGTGGGGGCTTAGAGCACATCCCCTGAGATAAGGGAGGGGGGCATGTTCAAATAAATGGATGAACTTTCAGTCTCTTTGTGAAACATACTGGTTTATATTGTGGATCACAGATCTTCACAGCTGTCACTTGGAAAATGACCCTTACTAAGTGTTTGCTTTTTAATACTGAAAAATTAAAGAAGCAATAACAAATTCTTGAAGGTTTCTAAAAAATTACTAACCAATGAATTACTGATCTTCTATAAATGCATTTTGTTCCACCCGATGATCTGCAGCAAAGGCGTCTCGAGGGTCACTCAGACTCAGGCAATTTGGCTCCTGAATTAGCAAAAGTGGCCTGGGTAGGCCCTGGCTCTCACCTTGTTTGGAGCTGACGTCTGATGGGATGTGTGACGGGTGTGATCCTGGAGAAAAGTGCTCGTCGCTGTAAGTGATGAGAGGGGTGAGAGGGTGGACTGCATGGGACGGCTGCACCACGGGCACTTTATTTGACTGCAAAGTAACCACAAGTTCAACTGTTAATATGGATGTCCAAGTCTCATCTCCTCTCCCAGTGAAAATGTCATGAAACCACAGCGAACAGTCATCCGCAAAACCCAAGAATCAGCAGCTGACCTTGGCAACTGAAGTCACCTCATTTTGATCCTCAACAATTTTTCATGACAAACACTCCTCAAATACATAAATATCCCACAGAAACTCCAGGTAAAATCCCAGGGCCCTGCAGAGATTGAGGTGGATCACTGATTGCATGTGACATGAATCCCTGTACATAAGTATTTATACTCCTGGATTACACACTCAGGTTAGGTCAATAAAGAGTTACTGAACAAAAGTTACAAATGTTTTATAAGCTCTTTATTGATTACATATGTCTGGCAGAAAAAAGAAGCACTCAATAAAAAATTGTCTCATGAACATATAAATGAATAAATATTGCCACAGATTTTTAAACAACTCAGCAGGTATAGATTTACAGTTTATAAATTCTATTTATAGTTTATAAATGCTAGAGTTGTATATCTTCAAACCATGTTACACCCTATTCACATCTTACAGCTGTCCAACAACTACCCATCATGCTTCAACCACTATACAGTTCATCTTCTGCTTCTCTAGTTTCTTGAAGCACTAACTGATAAAGAGGAATTTCCAATGCTGTTTAATTAAATAATATATAATTTGAAAGTACATTTTAAGTTGGTAACATTCTATATTTTAACATACTTTATATACCTTATGATTTATAAATTTTAAAATTTAATTTGGAATTCCAAAACTATATAATAATAACCGTGGTAAAGGTTTAGATTATATCTTTGGCTCCATCAATTTGAAATCCATGACTATTTTGACTGTAAAACTAAGTTGAAGCCCCTTCCCCCTGCCAAGAAAATCCTTAGTAAATCAGTAACATAAACAAGACTTAAACAGGTATAATTTAACTGGAGGCCTCATTTTAAAGAAATTCTAGCTAATGACAATATATTATATTCTTGAAAAATGTTAAGAGTGGATATTAAGTGTTCTTGCCACAAAAATAAATTGGTGAGATAATTTACACATTATCTACTTTTAACCATTACATAATGTATAGGTACTTTATTTTTAAGACATCATGTTATACACAGTAAATACACACAAACTTATCTTCAAAAACAGTAAAGAAAAACAAACTCCATCCTTCCCCCAAAGAAAGGAAGCAGCACAGTTATACATATGTAAAGGATGGCCCTGACTTTAAACCCATCTACTAATTAAAGCCAGCTCAGGAAGAGACTCCATTTAGAAACACGGCAGTAATGAGTAATGCGGATTTAAGAGGAATCGAATATAATGATTTCACTAGTTCAGGCATGCCTCCACCATAATTAGCTTGAATTAGAGAGACTGTGCTGTACTACAGACAGATACATGTGAAATCAGTTTTTTCAGAAGCAAATATTCGTGTTTTGTTTTGTTTTTTAACTGAAGAAGTATTTGAAACGCCACACAATGTGAACCACCTAAAAGGTAGGTCTGCACCAGATGGTTAAGAGATCCCAAGAAACACCTGTATGGTGGGGCTGCACCTATGGCACATACTGATTTTGAATTTGATGTTTTTCTAAATTAGATGCAAAAAGTATGTGGCTCCAGAGGAAAGGACCACCCTCAGAAAAATTAAGAACGATCATCTTAGTAACACTTAATTCTTTTTACAATCTTCCCCCAAAAGAAATTTATGGGGGAAGGGAGGAGGAGAAAAATATCACACATTTTTAGACAGTGGTATAATTTCCATACTAGATTTTCTCTCTAATTATCAGCTCCTGTCTAATGGCAAAACTTGAATAGCTCCTCTAGCCACTGGCATTTATTAAATAGAGAACTATTACCAAAGATACAATTTTTTCTCTGCACACCTCAGCACACAAACATCTATGAACACAACTGTTTAAAAGGTTTGAAAAGACCTTTTAATGCTTTTCAAGTGTTAATGATGTAGTAAAGTATACAGAATGAGCCTCTTAAATACAAGGAATTTAGAATGCTAGAAGAGGTGGGCGGTGGATGGGGGAGGGGATATGAAGATACTATTATAAATCCTTTTGAAAATGGGAAACAAATTCTCAACACCCAAATGCTAAAATAAATGTATTTCAACTGCAGTTTAGAATGACTACTTTGACCTCATTTGAAAGTCTCAAGAGAAGAATAAATGCCAAACAATCCACAAAGGTATTTCTTAGGGTGGGCACAGTAAACACCACAGGAATCTTCTGGAAACACGTACGTATTTTCTGCATGCCTTTCTTGTTTCCAGAGCACCACCTTAAGGAACCTGCATTAGCAGGCAGCGTCTTCTTAATGTCTGACCTGTCCCTCCAGTCAGATAGCTCAGAATCTGGTGCCATGAATTTTTGCTAAATTATGCTATCCTTGCTCTCCTCTTAATTTTACGGTTTTCAACACAGATTTGCTTTCCTGTGGGAAGGAGATAAGAAGCTGAGGATTTTAATTTAAGCTCTGCCCTTGTCTTATATTTTGCAAGATGGATAGCAAAAGCAATACTCGTAGGTGTGTTAAAGCCAACAAGGATTACGCCCATTTTTGTGACCAAATAATAAAAGTAATATGAAATCTCAGTAATACGTGTGAGCAGAATTCTAAGGGTTATACTTTGCCTCCTGCCGACACATTTCCACCATGTACACAGATGGAACAAAGTGGATTCCAAACTACACTGCAGATGCGTGGCCATTACGGTCAAGCATCCTCAGCCCTAAGCTCGTGGGCTTGCTCTGATTTTAAGCTACCATCGGACAAATATGTGCAAACACAAGGTGAGAACTCTGGGTCTGCTACCTTGGTTCATTTATAAGTATAACCATTCTTAATTCTGTTCTTTGAATCTCTAAATAGCAGTGTGGTTTATTTTCAGGAGGGGTGTAGAGGAGGAGAATAATAAATCCACTCCCTAAGTTGCTGTGTAATGACATTATAATGCAGTTATACATGTCCATATGTGCAAGTGTATATTTATAATGCCCCTAAAATATGCCAAGCACTATTCTAGCACCAATAACAGACACAGACAAGGTCCTTATTCTCATACAGCTTACTTTCCGGGGGCCTGGAAGTGGGGACAAGCAGCAGGCAATGAATATTGAAGGTAACAAATATGTTTAAAAAAATAAAACCAAGCACAATGTGAAAGGAAAGCATCCAGCACTATGAAGAAAATGAACTGAGTGGAGATGGAGTGTGCCTAATTCCATGTCTCTGAATGGTGGTAAAGCTGTAAGAACACTAAAGCTCATTTAGGTCAAACTCCTTATAATATGGGAAGCTCAGTGACGTTGCCAGGGAATGGTGGTCAAGCCAGGACAACCAAGAGGATTTATAATAGTACACACTCACTATACAGCTCCAGTAAAGCAGGCTGCTGCAAGGACCATAGGAATGGAGCCCCTGGGCTTCCCAACGCACTGGGATCCAGCAGTAAAGAAATCCAGTCCTTTTGGCTCTTGCTCTATGCTGGGTACTAACATACAGGGCCTAACTTAATGTGCATTCCTATGCAAGTGCCTTTCCCACTGCGCTGTAAGGGTACAAGTTGCTTTGATTCTTTTTCACTCATAGATACAGCGAGGTAAGTCTTTCCACTGGAGAATCACCAGGTATTGCCAGTATGCTTCATTATCCCAGGTGAACAGGATGCATAATTGCTCCACCTTTATGAGACACTCAGCAGGCTTCTGTCATCCCAAATTCTCCACTTCTGCTCCAAGAGGTTCAGTAACCTGTTCATGCTCACATGGCCACAAGAGGCTGAGCCGGGCCAATAACTGTGGCTGTGAGATTCTTTCTAACTGCACAACCTTTACTCCTGGGCAGGGGACTGGTGAGTGAGCAAAAGTGGTTCAGTTGAAAAGACCAGGCATTGGAAAAGGAGAGAAAATGTCAAGAGTAGACTCTGGAAGACAGCTGTCCTGATCACACTCGGCATCCACACACACTATTTAGGAGGACAATTGAAATCCCTTCCCTTACAGACTCCTCATCAGGCCACCCCACCCATGTGTACCACATAATAATCACAGCAGCAAACACTGAACAAGTGCTTACTGTATGCTAAACATTTTATCTTTACAGCTACCTTTGAGGCAGACACTATTGTTCTCCCCCTTTGCCATATGAGGAAAACAGGCACAGAGAAGCTAAGTACCTTCCCAAGGGCACACAGCTAATGAGTGGCAAAGCCAGGATTCAAACACACAAAGTAGGGCTCTAGAAACGAATTTCATCAGCAGCACACCATACAGCCTGCTTGAAGAGCCAAGTTCGTAAGATCCTGGCACTGTACTGACTGTCGGACTCATATGTAACAGTATGTGACATCTATGAAATAACTGCGGTCTTTTCCACAGGCACAGGCATCGCATCAGACAAGAAGGTACCTCAGCTGAAGTGGTCAGAATGGCAGAGACTCAACTGCGGCCTTCGTCTCCAAGACTGGAAAACATTCCAAGGAAGCCTGGTTGGCTGCTGCCCAGGCTGGTCCCTGCAGGTAAGAACCTCTTTGGCATCACAGCCAATAAACCCATACCTCCTGCGGACATGAAGAGGGTGCCACTTAGGGATCCTGAGAGCTACCCCCAAAGCACTGTTCCCAGAAATGACCAACTCACCACTGCCAAGAACTCAGAGTGCCATGAAAGTTGTCAGCTTTGGAGGATGTGGTTCTGGGAAAGACTGAAAAGTGGCTCAGCTCCCTCCTGGTGAAGGCCACAGGCCTGCTGGTAAGCGCAGGACCTGGGGGAGAAGCCTGCTGGCCTGACAGCTTGTCCCCACTGCACTTCTCCAGACTGGAGCTAAACCTGGAGCACGGAACCTGGCTGTTCATAAAGGTCTTGAATTCCATTTCAATTGGCTGTGCATTTTATCAGTGGTGTTCCTGGGAGTAACCGAATACGTGGAAATTTAACACTTGCCTGCTGACACGAGAAAGTTCCTTCGGCCTCAACCATTACTGTGGTATTTTACTTTTTATTAAAATGTGAACAAGTCTGGTCTTCATGAAATAAAGCCATGTAATGTCTCTTCCCTTCCCTTCTGAGAACCCTTCTCAAGCCTTCTCACACAGAGGCAGAACTGCCTTGTCCAAAAGGATGTACTAGACCTCAATAGTGACATTCAGTACTAGGAATATTTCCTCCCATCCACCAAATCTGAACACCTGGCTCAGGTCTGATGTGCCTTTCAAATCCGAGAGCACCCCTCATGAGGATGCAGCAGGAATTTCCAGGTAAGGAGGAAGACCTGGACTCCAAAGATTCCAACATTCCCAGAGCCCAATTCAAGAGACCTTCCCCATCAACCAACAACTGCAATGTTTCCATAGGAGGGGAAGGACCATGTTGCAGGGAAGGAATTAATATGGATTGCACACCTGGTAAGTGCATTCATTATAGTGGTGCTTTTATACATGTTCCGGCACGCCCCCACAGAAGTGGGTATGACTACCCCATGTTTATAGATGAGGAGGCTGAGGCCTTTTGAACACAGAGTGAACTAGTAATTAGTGGGCAGATGGGCTGTGCTCATGCTGTTGGACACCAGGGCCTCTCTCTTCCTGTACACACTGTGGTACTCAGCTTCTCTTTCCACCTCTGTTCCAAACCATCTTGCCACGTAAGTGTGGTCTGCCATGTGTTCAACTATAATGAAACATCTAGACGGGAAACACTGACCACTCAGAGAAGACTGATGTCACTAGCGGGACCCCAGACAGACTGCTGGAGAGCTGCTTTCACACAAAACAGCATACAGCACCCAATCTTCTCAGTTCTCCACAAGGTGACAAGTCAGTGCATTACATCAGTAATCATGAAACCATCCCTAAGTTGGCATTAGGAGTTTTGTTTTTATAGAGAATACAGAGGTTAAGTAATTTATGTAGGATTACACAGGATGTTAAGTAGCAGAGATAGGATTTGAGCCCAAGTCCTCAGATCATATCCCAAGGAAACAAACACATACAGTTCTGGCATTCCCTGGTTGTGAAGTGGAAGACACCACCAATAAGTATAATACTCAAACACAAAGTCACCGAGGCCAAGAGTTCAAAGCCCAAATAGCCACTTGCCACTTAGTTGCTAAGCTTAGGTAATCCATTTAAATTTTTAGAATCTGTTTCCTCATTTGTAAAATGGGTGGAATACTAATTCACAAGATTAAAATGAGACTTAATGAGCAATAAAAATAAACTGCCTAACTCTGGTCCTGGCATATATGCTCAATACTTGTAGAATGGACAAACGAGAGAGGAAAAGAGGGCCTACAGATGAATTATTAAAAAATCTAAAGGTTCAGAATCACTCTTCTCTAAGACACATTAAGTTAGAGAGCCTCTGAAATTCAGGGGTCTAGTCCACACTTTTGGAACTGCTGCCTGACTGGTACAGCCCCTCTGGAAAGCAGTGTGGAGAATCCTCAAAAAACTAGGGATGAACCCACCATATGATCCTGCTATTCCTCTCGTGGGCATTTTTCCAGGGGATTCAGAATCAGCACACTACAGTGACACAGCAAAATCAATGTTCATAGCAGCTCAATTTACAACAGCTAAATTATGGAAACAACCCAGATGTCCCTCACTGGATGAATGGATCTAAAAACTGTGGTACATATATACCATGGAATTCTACTCAGCAATTAGAAATGATGATATTGCAGCCTTTGAAGGTGAATGGATGGCTATGGAAGAAATTATGCTGAGTGCAGTCAGCATAACCCAGAGAATCAAGGGTCAAATGTCTTCACTCATCTGTGGAGGCTAGAGCTAGACCGGGCTGTTGAGAAAGGAGGTCTATTATCATGTTTTAAATCCGGATATGGTGTAATGTCATACAACCTAAGGCATTTGTAGAGATGTATTGGGAAGGGAGGGGGGATAAGGGTAGGTAATTAGGGGGGGGGCTCTTGGGGGTAAATCTAATTTTCAGAATTTATATATATTATATTATTTCATTAGAAGCTTGTTTGATTGCTCAACAAATAAATTTCTGAACAAAAAAGAAAAGAAGAAACACAAAGATATAATAAAATCATATTTTAAATCAATTGGTTAAGGTACCTTGCTAGTTTTATAATAAAATTTTAATGTTAAAAAAAAGAGCTGCTGCCTTACAGCAAAGTAATAATACGTAAAATAACTGTTGACTGTGGATGACCAAAGCCAAAAAAGTGAAAAGTATTATTCCAGTTGACTTCAGAGAGAAACTGATGTGTGGATTACATATATGTAATGGTTTCATGACGTAGTAAGCTAATGTTTCTTTTCCCCTCTTATTTGGTAGGATACTAAACGCGGTATATGTACCACGTCCATTTTAATGATACTTGAAATTTTTTTAAATCACAACTCATTTAACTTAGTATAGAATCCCTGTATTCTCGTATGCAATTTTGAATGATTGTTTTTTCAAATGTACTCTTGATGTACAATAGCTGGAAATAGAGATTTGTACCCTTCAGACACAAGAAGCCTTACTTCAACTCCCTAAGGTAAACTCATCCATAATCTGCTCTGTCCTTACAGGCCCCAGGGCATGACTCTGCAGTTAGCCTATGTATTGTTGCTATTTGTGCATCTGTTTTTCTCCTTGGATGGAGGCTGTAACCCGGTGACTTGTTCCCAGCATCCAGCACAGGTCCTGGCAAAGCAGAGACATTCAATACTGATCTCTTATGACTAATTGTCTGAATAAGGCTTTCAACACTAACAAGTCAACTCCTTTTAAGAAAGAATTCATACCCTTATGTTGTAAGTAGTGATCAATGCCATTTTCTTCCTTTTTTTATTTTTTTAAAGAGAGAGGGACAGTGAGAGAGAGAGAAAGAGAGGCACAATTTTTTTATTTAGTTTTTCATGTGGCTTTCTTTGCTCCAAGACTTCGTTTTTGTACGTGGTACTGGGGTTTGAACTCACACAGTGGCCTAACTGCCAAGCCACCGCTCCAGCCCCCATTTTCTTTTGCTGCATGAAAAATTACCACAAATTTAGCAGCTTAATACATCCCAGTTCATTGACAGCTTTAATTGGGCAGGATTCTGGAACATTGTGACCAGCTTTCTGCTCAGGTTATCCATCACAAGGTACCAAGTCTAGGTACCGGCCAGGCTGCATTCCTGTCTGGAAGTTCATGTTTGTTGCTGGTAGAATTCGCTTCCTGCAGTTGTTCCCATTTTCTTGCTCGATGTTAGGTGGGGGGCACCCACATTCCGTGATAAGCAGTCCCCTCCACCTTAGAGCCAGCAATGGCCTGTGGAATCTTCCTGAGTTTTAAATCTCTGTCTTCTTCTTTTATGACAGGAGAGAAGGCTCTCTGCTTTTGAAGGGATCATTTGTGTCTCTACCAGGCCCACCCCAAAGATCTGTTTCCTTCTGTGGGTGGTGAGAGCAGGGGAGGCAGAGGGAGGGCGGCTATGGTGAGCTGGTGCTGCAAGGCTATTGTTATCTGCTGATACAACGGTAACACAACGGTAACACACTTCACACTTTCCCATTTTTTGCTCCTTTACAAAAAGTTATCACCAAAGAATCCTTTGTAGTTAAGATTTATTATTCTGATTATACTATAAACTTCTGAGTAGAGTCCAGCTAGCTTCATGTAGGTCTTTCTTTCATCCAGAGGCTGTAACTTCCAGAATGTGTATACTCACATCCATCAGAGCTGCAGTTCACAGGAGGACCCTGAGTGTGGTACACCTTGTCCTTTCCTTCTCCCACTTCAGTGGAAGGACAGGTTCACAAATCCCCAGGGGAGGGCTTAAGGAACTTCAGAGGGCAATCACTAAGTGGAGATGAAGGTCAAAGTAAACTTATTTTGAAGAAAATTTTAAAAGAACTTTGGTTGGCTTTTTAATATTCACAAGCAACATTTTAAATTTTGGACAATTACTTACCTTTTAAGAAAAGCCTTAGTATAATCTATTTTATACTTACGTGCAACGATTCCATTAGAAGTTTACATAGAACCTTAAGCTTTATTTTAACTTAATTATCTGACCCTTTGGGATAACTAAAGAGTTGTATAATCACCTTACCATTTATTAGTCACTAATAATCATTCCTCAAGTGTTCCATGAAATAAAGATAGTAGAAGAAAAATAAAGCAAGGACAGATAATTGCAGGCAGGGGGCGGGGGCACAGGGGGTTGTACATGATTAGAGCCAAAAGCTGGATTGGGTTGGAGCAGTGCTCAGTGGTTATGGTGCTTGCCTAGCATGCGTGAGGACATGGGTTCCAGCCCCAGCACCATGTACACAACAAAGTGTTGGAGCAACCAAAGCCACATGAAAAACTAAATTGATTGTCTCTTTTCTCTCTGTGTCACTGACCCTATCTAAAAACAAACAAAAAACCCTGGATGGGGGAGTGAGAAAGACAAAAGAAGGACATTCACTGAATATTTACTATTCCACAAACACTAACAAATTTGTGATCAAATTCATTTCCCCATTTTTAAATCAGGAAACTGGGGCTCAGAAAGGTTGTTGCACCAAGGTTGTGGGCTGGACCATCAGTGGAGGAATATGGGTTAGAGAGATCTGTACAGTTCTAAGCACCCGAGCTTTACACTGTGAACTGCTCAAAAGAAATGGTAACAAAGGGGAATCATCCTGGGAGCCAAAAAGGGGACCCACTGTTTTCAGTAATTGGAGTCTAAATATAGAGACCAGGGTTAAGGTTAGAAGCTGAGGAAAGAACAGGAAAAAAGAGAAAAAAATGACATCTAATGGTATAAAGTTGCAACACTGTATCATCTGATTGATTGCACAACACCTTTGCCACACCCCTAATCCTCTAAGGGCTCCATTTATTTCACATGTTAAAGACTGTCCTTTGAAAACTAAGACAACGAACCTGAGTCAGTCAAGATAATCCAAAACCGAACTAAAACAGATCTGAGATTCACCGTGCTGGTGGCAAAATGTTACAAGAAGGGTGATGTAGTTCCTAACTCAGAGGTGAAATAAAGGGAGGGTGCCTTGCTGAGAAGATAGGTTCGGAGGAGGCAAGACAAGCAGGAGAGGAGCCTGCCAGGGCACTAAGCAGCTGGGAGGGGGAGCGCACAGGGGCTCCATGGGGGCCAGCCCAGATGAGTTTGCCTTTGATGGTGGAAGTTACAGCAGGGAAAGCCCAAAGGCTCACGACACTATCTGGATCATGGACACAGAAAATCTGATGACAGCTGTGTATAGATGTTTTTATGCACAATCACAATCACACAGCTATGGTGGAGGGGCTTTGGTGTGCCTTGCAGAGGACAGAGAACATAGTGGCCCACAATCCCTAGGGAAGAAACTGCTGCCCTGTTCCAAAAGCACAGTGCTTTTGCCAATCACTGCAAGACTTGTGTAAGCTTGAGTTCTGTCAGTTGGTTAAAGTAGCATTTGTGTTGATCAGTGGGAAATAGAGCAGGGTGAACAAATCTGTGAGGGGGTGGTGAGAAGTCAGGGGGAAGTGCCTTTGTCATCTGCCAAGCGCGGAGCGCTCAGAGCAAAGGCACCAGACCAGCTTCCTCTGCTGCCCAGGACTGGGCTGGCTTTACAACAGGCAGCAGGAAAGAACCTCTAGGGGCTCCAGAACCAGGGAGGAATAGAGTGGGGAACAACTGGGGGTGGGGGGTTGGAGCAAATTCTAGAAGGCTCTCCCCTGAAGTTCATCAGCCATCGATCCTGAACAGTACCAGGTGTTTATTTTATTCTTGTTTTGGTTTTGTTTCTATAAAGGATCTCCTCTTCTGTCCAGGACGGGCACACCTGCGGCAGGGGGCATCCGTCTGCAGCCACCTTGGTGGCTCCTCTCTACTACCCAGTTTCAGGTGGTGGAAGATCTCTTCATGGCACTAAGAATTTCCAGCAGGAAAGGAAGAGTGTTTGGCACTCTAAGTCCCCTGGAGTGGGGAGAGCTAGCTGAAGTCTGCAGAGGGTCAAGGCCAGGGAAGTCCCACAGCTACCCAGATGGGGAGTGGAGAGGAATGTTTATATGCTCACACTGCAAAGGACTGGTGTGGAATTCCATAGAGGCAAAGCCAGAAGACTTACACCTGATTATTTCATATTAAAAAGGGGCCCTTCCCACTTGACACAAAGTAACTATGAAAAGCATTTGCCTCTTTTAGTTTTAAATAAAACTGATTTTTGTGTTAAGATCACATGCGAAGCATTTACGGAACAGTAACAGGAATGCTTATGTGCTAATTTTGTTCCACCAAGCCTCCCTGATTTTAACAAGTGTCAAGTATTAATGTGTCAAGTATTCTCTGCTTAAAACTAGGTGTCCTAGTAAGTGACAAGAGTAATGTTTAAGTCTGTGGGGTCCTCATTTTCCTAGAGGAGTTGCTGAAGAGCCTTTCAGAAACTGAAAAGGAAAAATTCAACAAATATATTGTTTTGGGTTCAACTATTAACAGTAAGATTAGGACTCAAGTATAAATAATTGTGAGCTGAATTCACTGGGAAATTCAAATCCTTTTTGGTGAATGCATAAATGGACATGTACCCTGAAAGTCAGTCCCTGAAGCTGCTCTACAGACCTGTGCTGCCCATTCGGCAGCCAACGTTCAGGAGCTTGAGCCCTTGAAGCGGCCGGTTCAGGCCGAGCTGCGATGGATGTATAAAACACACTAGATTTCAAACTGCACGAAAAGAAGAGTGTAAGATACGTCAAGATTTTTTATGCTGATTACATGTTACGATCAGATTTTGACACAGTGCATTAAATAAAATTACTCCTGAAATTACTTGTTTGTGTTTACTTTTTGATGTAGCTATGAGAAAAATTTAAATCACAAACATGACATGAACTTGTGACTTGAATTTTACATCTCTCAGACAATTCGTACAGTTTAAAAATTTATAGGTAGGATTATACCCTTTTTCTGTTGTACTCCAATTTGACTTAAATAAAAATTAGGTGTAAAACCTTCTTTCCCCCCACATTTTTTATTGGTGCATTATGGTTGCACATAATGATGGGATTTTTTGTTATATATCCATACATGCATAAAATATAACTATATAATTTGGCCAATAACACTCCCTAGCACTTCTTCCTGGTGTAAAACCCTTTTAAACAGATTCCTTTTATGGAAAAGGGAAATATGAATAATGAAACTGAACATCAGAAAAGTGGGAGAACTGGCGATCTAAAATAAAGTTTCAACATCCCTTTCTGAGGGCCAAGTCAGTAAGTTTAAAACCAAATATCTATTTAACTAGTAAAAAACTAAAAAAATTTTCATTTTGTATTGTGAAAAAATTACTACACGATTATCAGTCTTTTATTGCAGGTTAGAATTATGACTAAAGGGTGTGCTACAGAGCAGTTATATGTAACTTCTTCAACTTGTCAGCTTAGATTACTTTTAAAAATACCTAATACATCTTTTTAGATTGCTTACAAGTTACCAATGAACTCTTCCTTGGTAAGTAACCATCTTTTCCATTCCACACACTGGGAAGGAAAAGCAGAGCTTATCTCAAATGAAAACAATGCTACAAGACATCACCATTCACAGGACATACTGATATGAGTTAAGGAAAAAGAATCTTTTGTTTTGGATTTGAAAAACAATATCTTTAAGTGATCTGGAAACTGAGGTTGAAAACTTAAACGGCAAAGCAGATTACATATATCAGGTTCTACATAATTTTGCATATTTTGATCTATTTTAAAGAGCCCAAATAAGTCAAGCTAGAACATTTTTCCCTGAATGAAAACATTTGTTTCAATGGTATAAAGAGGAAGCAAAATGTAAAGTCCTTTTAAAAGACTTTAAAGGGCTGGACTGGTAGCTCAGCAGTTAGAGCACTTGCCTGGCATGCAGGAGGACCTGGATTCAAACCCCAGCACCACATACATAACTGTTAGGAAAACAAAGGCTAGATGAAACAATAAATAAAACTTCTCTCTCTCCTAAAAAATACTTTGGATTCTCTTTATATATTATTAACGAGAAACTGTTTATAGCCTTTGGAAAACTATAGTAGCAAAGATGACAATAACTCTTCTCTGCTAGTGAAAGGGACACTTACGTGAATATGAAAATCAAAGACAACTCCATTTTGTATCATTTATTCTAATGAAATTTCCTTCTTGAGTTTCACTTTGCATTTTCATTCTTCTTTAGGGGAACATGCTCATGAACTCCAGGCATCTGGAGGCCTCACCTATGTATCTTTTCCAAAACCAATCTATATTACCCTGGGTTTACAGTAATGTGCTGGAGCTGACTTGTTCTAGCTGGAGATTTGATTGCTAGATTTTTAGGAATTTCAAGAGGCTGTTATTATCATGTTGGTAGCTTGAGATTGGTCATGGTGGGATTATTCACACCATGGAAATCGGTAAATGTGAAAAGTCGCCTCTCTCCAAAGCTATATGGTTGTTAGCTGTGTAACAGCATACCACTGGCAAACACTGAGTCCCTTCCTAAATTACTAGTGAAATAACTCTTTCCCTCCTCTTAGTTCTCATTGACAAGCAACAGGGCCATAATACTTGATCTTTGTCTGAAACCATTCCAGAAAAAGAAATTTCAGGGATGGTCATTTGGCATGATCTAGAATGACCTGATTCATGAGCCACTTCCTGCTGACACTGTGGGGATGTGGAGCCAACAGTCAGTAATCACTCTGCCTGCTTCCTTGCTGCTGTGTCTGAGCTCAGCTGCGCAAAGAGAAGAGATCTGTAGATTTTCTTTTTTTACTTCTCAAAGAAACAGTTAATATAGATTAAAAAGTATTGAATATTTGATGTAATTATTTTAGAAAGCTATTCTTAAGAAATGTTTTACACAGCAAAGCGAACGATTGAGACTGTTTGACATGTGCATTAAAGAACAAAGCCATGCAGCTTTCAGCACGGGGCAGTGTATCAGAGGGGAGTTTCCAGGCCAAAGTCACAAATGCTGGCATGGAGCTATATATCAAAAAAGAGAGAGATGAGAGAGGCTGCTGTTCCACAGCACAATCACTCAAGAAACATACTATCAGTTCATTCCACCAAATATGAGATTCAGTTTAGGGATTTTTGAAAAAACTTTTGCAGCTTAGAGAGAAGGATAAAAGAGCAAAAAAATATTTAAGGGCTAACTGATGAACATGAGTGCTCAAGACACTGCACTCTTTGATTTAACAATGCTTTTCCTGGGTTTCTCTACCAAGGCAGGAAGAGGAGTCTGGTTCTTGAGCAAATAATAGCATACTAGATTTCAAGTGGAAGGACCTGGGTACTGACTGACCCTGGTCCCATAGGCTATTTGCTGCGTGAACTCGGTAAGTGACTTTCCCTTTCTATGTTTCAGATTCTCCACTAGGAGGTGAACATTTTCCCTGGCTAAGTTTATATAAGGATCAAATGAGATCATGCATGGAAACACTCTGTGCAAACGGTAAAACACTGTGTAAACACAGTGTTAATTCCACTTTGGAATAACGCAAGTCATTAAACTCACTTCCTACACTGAGAGTGTTTCTACTAGAGTCAACATGCATGACTTTGGTGAATACCAAATAAATGTAACTTTGAAATTTGCTGAAACAGTTATAGTCCTCTCAATCACCGGGTTTCACTACTGACTTGCAGCCTAGAGGAAATCTCTGCTTTCTTATTAAGATTCCTTCATGTAAGAATGTTTTTTTCTGCTGGGTGCAGCGGCACATGCCTGTAATCCCAGCAGGCAGTAGAACTGCAAGATCAAGGCCAACCTCAGCAACTTAGCAAGACCCAGTCTCAAAATAGAAAATAAAATAGATTCCGGATGGGGGCTGGAGGGGTGGTTCAGCAATATCACGCTAGCCTGGCATGCATGAGGACCTGGGTTCAAACCCCAGCACCACATACAGAACTAAGTGTCAGAGCAACAAAAACCAGATGAAAAACGAAATAAAGTTGATTCTCTCTTTAAAAAAAAGACTCAAGATGTAGCTCAGTATAGAATACCCCTAGTACCAGAAAAGAATTTTTCTTACGCCATAATATGGTCCACCCTAAATGCTTGAAGGATATTTCAATTTGCCTAATATGTGTCAGCTGCTCCATCTGAAGTTCCATATTTTAGTGGTGTTTGGGTAGAAGTAGATGAGTGAATGGTCCAATAAGCCCATCCAGAAAGTGGGAAAAAATATAAATTCTGGGGACCAAAAAACACTGAGATGACCCATGCACACAGTAAGTACCAGAAAGAAAACTGCAAGTGAGAAGAATGGGTAGACAAGACCCTGAGCAACAACTTGAAGTCTGTGACCCACAGATGTTGGATTACTGCCATCAACAAATTGTGTGAACCTGTATGTACACTCTAAGGCCCCTTTCAGCTCCAGTGACCCCAAGATGCAAGGGCTCTAAAGCTCTGAACTCAGACACTAACACACTGTAGTTCGGACACCACCTCTAGAAGTGACTTTGGAAGGAAGTTAGTAAAGCAAAATAATGAACTGCATACGGTCAGAAATGACTTATTTGCTGGAAATTTTTAAAATCACTTTTTAGATGGATCGATATACTGCTGACGGTGGGCAATGGTTTGATAGCAGTGTGCATTGGTAATCTGAATTAACATCAATAAAGTTCACAGAACAAGTGTAAGACCGCAGCAGCATTTGAATTGTCATTAAAATTATTAATGATCAGATTTGTTACAGTGCAAAGATCTCTAAGGTTGCACTTAGCATTGCAACGTGGCATAGAATCCACAGATGAAACACGATCATCATGCCAAAATTCCCCTAAAGGCTGCTCCCTTTCCATGGCAGAAACAGGAACCGCTGAGTACTCCTATCCCCCAAATCTGCCTGGAATCTCTACCATTAAATTAACCTTCACCAACAAACTCAGTTGGACAAGTCTGTGATCAGGAAGGGGCAGATCCTGCTGAAAAAGGGGGCAGGGAGATGGCAGCCCCCAGAGTTAGTTGCAGAGACACAAAGTCCAGCCTGACACCTCCTGTGGGTGGAGGGAGCTGAAATTCAGAGGCCCCGAGGCTTATAGTGTACAGCAACTGTGGAGAAAGAGTCCTTCTGAATCCCATGAATTAGGGTGCCAGGAATTCTCTGAGTACTTTATTTCAAAGACGACATATTGTAGGCATCTTGCACTAGCTATGAAGCCACCCTAAGAAAAAAACTGATGACCTGGGAAGAAAACCAGGACTGACCTATAACAAAAGCCACCAAGCTTACATTAGTTTGTTTACAAAGTGTTCCTTGTCATATCTGAATTTCACCATCCCTCAAAAAGAAAGGTATTAATACTTCCATGCTTTGGAGAAGAATAAGAAACTCAAAATATCCAAAATCATACAGTAAAAAAGGCTAGACTTAATTCTGTTTTCTTCTCACCTAACTATGATACAGCCCAATTTCTGGCAGGGCCCTTTAGCCCCTGTCATTATGGGGTTGACTGGAGTGGGCAGCAAGGACTCAGAGGCAGGTGTGATAGGTGTCAACTGAGCGGATGAATAAACAAATCATGGCTTATGCTTGCAACGGAATACAAAGACCAGCAAGGACCTCCACAAGCCTCCCCTTCCTCCTAAAATGCGATCACCATCTGTGTTTATGGCCCACAAATGATTAAGCAGTATCATTTGAAGCTCATGAACAGTGTATCAGTAAGTTACTCACAAACCGCACCATTCCCAAACCAAGCTGAAGAATGGAATGCCAGGAAAGAATGTCCGCTATTTGTACATCTTTAGAAAACTCCACACACAGAACTGAAAACCATCATTTTAAGGAGTGAATCCATGTGCCTATATTTTTCATCTTGTTCATGTTCTAGTTTATTCAGGGTTCAACTTTTCCAACTAATGATCACGCTCAAGATAATCTTGCCAACCTTGATTATAATTGCTAGTTGTTACAAATAATTCAAATTTATTTCAGCTGAATTTTAATGTTTATGAAAAGAATCTATACGAATTCATTTTCTCCACTCAATTTAATCTAGTTTTAATCTGTAAATGTGATATACCATACATCAATGTAAATATGTTTTGTTTAACATAATGTGACTTTTCTTCCCCTCTGCTTATTAGTAATTTGTGTTTTCTCCAATCACCTTAGCCAGCTTAACCAATCTGGCATTACCAACCAGATACATCAACTTGTTTAACCCCCTCTCTTCCTTCAATATTTTTTCAACTAGTTGGTATTTAGAGCTTCCAAAATATCCAAAACTGAGACAGGAAAACTATTTTGCAGTGCCTAAAAGTGTTGAATGTAAAATTACCATATTACCCAACAATTCTATTCTTGAGATCCAAGAGAAATGAAAGTATAAATTCACACAAATACTTGGATGCAAATGTTCACAGCAGCATTATTCATAATAAGCAAAAAGTAGAAACAACCCAAAAGATCCATCAACTGGTAAATGATTAACTATATACCATGGTATATACATGCCATGGAATATTACTCAGCCATTAAAATGAAGGCACACTAACACACGATGGATGAACATGAACATATGCCAAGTGAACTAAAGCAGACACACAAAGACAACATATTAATGCTGTCCAGAAAAGGCAAATTCAGAGACCAAGCAGATCAAGGGTTGCTAGGGTCTGAGAGGCAGAAGAATTGCAACTACTAATGGATACAAACTTTCTTTCTAAAGTGACAGAAATGTTCTGGAATTAAATAGTGGTGATACTTACATAGCAACAAATATACTAAAAA
The DNA here is from genome assembly GCA_004027875.1 of Aplodontia rufa. Classification (NCBI taxonomy): domain Eukaryota; kingdom Metazoa; phylum Chordata; class Mammalia; order Rodentia; family Aplodontiidae; genus Aplodontia; species Aplodontia rufa. The sequence continues at coordinate 21,487 of PVKS010002656.1, read as the reverse complement.
CCACCATATTATGCACTTTAAATGTGAATTTTAAGTCAAAAGAACTATATCTGATTTTAAAGAAATAATCTAAAGCCCTCAAAGTGAATATGGACTGAATGAAGGTTAGCTGTATGTATGAGGCAAATCTGAATGAAATTTTACTGTGTCCATGTGTTGTATCTCTGAACCTTGTAATCTACATGCAGTGACGACAGGGGAATTTTACCAGGCTCCATCTGGAATTTGTGAGACAACCCACAGCACAAGTGTGACATGCTGTGTGCTTAAGGATAAGGTTGGCACCCACATCATCATATGAAGGACATGCCCAGGGGCTTTCCTCCCACCTCCCTCTCTTCCTGGGCCTAGCCCACAGGAAGGGCACAAAGGCAGTCACTGCCCCTGCCCTTGCTCCTTCCTCCAGGGCTCTCTCTTGAGTCTACCACCACTCTGACTGCCTAGGCCTGCAGCACTGCTCAAAGGAGCCAGTGTCATCTTGCACAACTCCTGGAATGAGAGACTAACGAAAGCCCTGATAGAGACTAAATGAGAGGCGATGGGACCGTGGCCACAGCTCTGTTATAAGAATTTGGTAAGCTATTTGAGGAAGCTGTACTACATGCCACATGCCTTTACAAAAAACATAAATGTCTGCAGCTGGAGCAGTGGCTCAGTGGTTACGGTGCTTGCCTGGCATACCCGAGTACAGGAGTTCAAACCCCAGCTCCACGTACAAAACAAAGTCTTGGAGCAACAAAAGCCACATGAAAAACTAAATAAAACTGATTCTCTCTCTCTCTTTAAAAAAAAAAAAGTAAATGTTTAATCCCATTGTCAAATATATCAAAGAATAATAAGAGATGACAGGAAGGGAGGAGAAGGGGAAATGTTGGAACTGAAATAAAGCAAGGTACATTCCAAGCATTTATAAGTATGTCACTGTATATACTATAGTCATGTATATAAAAAATGTTCTTCATAGGTATAAAAATTATGTCACTGTACTTAGGAAAAATATAGGACCCGATAGAGAGGCAAGGGATTGGGGGACAGGAGGAGAGAGAGGGGGAGGGTGTGTGACCAAATTGTATTGCTGTATTGTGTGCATCTATGATGTGACCAAAAAATCCCATCATTATGTACAACTATAAGGCACTAATAAAAAATAGATTTTAAAAAATAATTTGGTTGGATCCTCTATAGAGAAATGAGAGAGAAGACTGAAAAATTTCATTCATATCCATAAAGAAACACTGCAGAAGTTAAGCTTGAAATTGCATGGGAAAATGGAAATATTTAAGAAAAATTTTTGGAATTCTAAGAGAGTGACTTTTAAATGTTTTTATTAGAACCCCATAGTCTTCTTAAAGAGTAGATATCACACTGACGTGGATTCTTCGTACACTTTTTAGTTTTAAAAATAATGCAGTATCTGCCAATTATGGTGGGGCATGCCTGTAACCCATGTGACTCAGGAGGCTGAGGCAGGAGGATTGCAAGTTTGAAGACAGACTCAGCAAGTTAGCGAGGTCCTAATTCAGTGAGTCCCTGTCTGTCTCAAAAAACAGAAAGGCATTTTTGATTGTACAGTAACTAAATTTCTTAATAAAAAACAATGTTAAAAACAAAAAAGTAGGGGGCTGGAGCGGTGGCTTGGTGGTTACAGTGCTTCCCCCGCATGCACAAGTACACGGTTGAAACCGCAGCACCCACGTACACAACTAAGTGCCGGAGCAATGAAAGCCATGTGAAAAACTCAATAAAAATTGCTTAAAAAAAAACAAATAAATAAAAAGGGCTGGGGATGTGCCTCAGTGGACAAGCAGCTGGCAGAGGAAGAGCGCACAGCTTGGTAGCAGCTCTGGGAGTGTGGGGGAGAGGAAAGTCCCTGAGAACAATGAGGCTGCCTGTGTGCACCAGCATGGGGAAGGCATGGGGGGTAAGGAACCATTAAGGGCTCTGATTTCAGCGTGCAGAACAAGCAAATCAGAAGCCATACTACTTACTATACATCCAGATACTGTGATTTTTTTTTTTAAGAGAGAGAAGGACAGTGAGAGAGAGAAATAATCAGCTTTATTTAGTTTTCATCTGATTTTTGTTCTCCAGCACTTAGCTGCATACGTGGTGCTGGGGTTTGAACCTGGGTCCTCCTGCATGCCAGGCAAGTGCGATACTGCTGAGCCACTGCTCCAGCCCCACTAACTGTGATTTTTTAAAAAAATTGAAGTTTCTTGCAACAAAATTAACAAAGTGACTTGCATAAGGTCAGAGGGCTACAGAGTAGTAAAACCAGTGCTGGGCTCCAAGGCAAGACTTCTGAGTCCAGGCCATCCTGTGGCTCCATAATGACAGCTGTCATGGATGCATTTCAAAGACTCGTCACAGAAATGCAAATTTTTCCAAAACTTGGACAAGCTGGTTAAGGGTACGTAAGAAAAAGTGACATCAGATAAAAATAAAAAAAGACTCTCTGGAGGCTGGAGCACAGTAGTTGGAGCGCTTGCATGGCATGTGCAAGGGCCCAGGTTTGAGCCCCAGCACCACACACACAATGAAGTGTTGGAGAAACAAAAGCCAGATGGAAAAATAAATAAAATTGACTCTCTCCCCTCCCCCCCAAAAAACCACTCTGTGCAGATGATGGGGAATATACACATTTATGGTCCTTTCTGCTTTCTGTGGGTGCTCAAAGGGAAGAAACACAATGGAACAGAGGTTATAGTCAGGCTGAAAATGTGTAAAGACCCAAGGCGGATTAGAAACTAGATGGCCAGCCAGACACAGGCTGTGTCACCGCTGTGTCACCGGGTGCTGGTGGCCACTTGAGCAAGACAGGGAGCACAGAAACCCTCACAGGCCTCCTGAGAGAAAGAGGCTCCCTAGTCCTGGTGCCAAGGACCTAGGCCCTAGACGGTCCTCTCAGCCCCTCCTATGACTTTCATCATTTTCAATCCACACAAACATGCCTTGGAAGAAGGGCCAAGGTGAGTAACCTCTCCAGGCAAGCATGACGGAGCATGTGAACCCAGACGAGAAAAAGGGGTTATTTTGTTTGTTTGTTTTTGTTTTTAAGGATAACACCGATTTAACTGACTTGATTTTGAGGGGGGGAAAATGTTACAAAGAGTAAAAGGTGGAGAAATAAATGCACGAAAACGTTAGCCACAATGCTGACTTGTAAGACTACAGGTGATTTTTGTCTTTTATGCTTGGATGTATTTTCTAAAAATTTGTACCTAGAATATTACGCATTATTCTTATAATCTGAGAATCTTACTTTATTAAAAAAAAAAGAAGAAGAAGAAAGAAAGAAAAGAGAAGAAATTGCTGTGCGGCCTGAGCTGACTGGAATAAAATAAGGTGCATAGTTTGAGTTCTATTTGGGATACCGCTGAAGTTAGGCTCACAAATAAATGTTTTGGTTTTTCATAGCATTTCCCCATGTTGCTGTCAGGAAAGAGAATACAATCACACATGCGCACACACACACTGAGACGTTTTAATTCCACTGAAGGGAATAGCAGAGGAGACTCACTGCCTCTCACACCATGAAGTCCCCTATCTCAGCTTCACTCCTCGCCCTCACCTGCTGCCTCTTACTGCTGTTGTCCCTGATCCTGCAAAGTGAAAGAACAAGACAGAAAACCAGGACAGGCACGGAATGGTAGTGACAATCACCACAGGAAGGTTCTTACAGTGGGTGCCAGGACACCCTGGAAAGCATGACTTTGTCTATTCCGAGTCAGATGTCCACAGTGCTTAAAGCTGGCTGGACAGGAGCAGGTCCCCAGGAAGGGAAGCAACAGCGAAAGGCAAAGCCTGACGTGACACGAGACTCTTCTTCATTTTAATTCAGGAAAGAGATGGCAGTTTTGACTTTGAGGGCCAATCATCTTTTGGAAAGAACACAGCTGCAAGGGCCTGGCCTTGAAGCAGGGCTTTTTACAAGGGTGTGCTTCCACTCTGAGGCTTCCTCTCCAGATTGCTCAGGTTTTCCACATCAACCTTTAGGTGCTTTGCAAGAGATGACTATTTGTAACGAGCTATGACATCGTGCCGGTATTGAGAAGGTCTTCAATTATAATCGCCTTATCTGCAATCAGTTTGTCGCAGCACCTCTTTCTCACTTTCAGCTTCTTCTAGATTTGACTCATTCATCTAGAAACCCTTTCTCCTTGCAACCTGACCTGGTTAAGAGATACAACGCTAATGATATTTTTCTGGACTCAGTTTTTCCAATCCAAATTAAAAGCATGGCATGGATAATGAGTGCTATTTTTCTTCTGTATGTGTACACTAAATCATATTAAAATGTCAGAGATATCCGATGGCCTTGGAACTGGGGACACTTTCATCAAAGCAAGAGCAGCCACACAGTCGGGAGAGTCCCTCGAGCACTGGAAAGGAATCTTTGCTCATCTTACCGGATCTTTCCCCAGTGGCAAACAGGATCACCTGTGAAACCAATCAAAGTCATTAGCTTCTCAGTTCCCCTACTTATAAGGTGCACTTGCTTTGGGTTAGGATTAACAGTTAAATATGAGGTTTAAAAATAAACAGCAAACAAGCTCTTCCGGTTTCACTGCAAATTTTCCCCTCTCTCCTCTCTCACACTCTACTCCCTATTAACCCTTTTAATTACATTATGAAGGATCTGGAGCAAAGATCTTCCAAATAATTAAGAGCTGAATTACATGTGTTTTCCACTCTCTATCTACAACCAGGAATACAGGGTTGCATCCAAATCAAGTATCAAATTCAATGGATCTCTTCTGCGTCCCCAGTTTAGCAAAAAAACTTGGATGTGTCAAAACTTAACATTTCCACCTAAGGATATGGTTTTGTTAAAGGAGTTTGGCAGGCAAAGGTAATTTGTTAATCTGCTAGAACCTACTTATCTGCTGCGGACATGCAATCTTTAGGCACATTTGAGTTAGCACCTATGTGGAAGAACTAATTAAATGAGGGTAGGAAGAGCAGTCCTCCCTCCTCCTAAGGCCCTCCATCTGAGGCCTCGGAGTTGGAGCCTGAGCACTCCCCAGTGCTCAATTTGTTTCCATTATTAAGAGATTGAAAACTAAATGTGCTTGACTTGCTGGAGGCCGAAATCTTCTAGAGAGGCTTCTAAAACCAAAGAGGTGCAGGGTGTTCCCAGAGCAGAAAGCACAAACTCCGCCCTGGTGTGAAAGCCACTTCTGCCACTTACCAGCTGAGTGACCTTTGGCAAATCACTCCATCACCATGTGCCCAGTCTCCTCCTGAGGAAAATGGGGATAAGAACTGGAGCACCCTGAAGGGCTATGTGAGGAGTACATGTGTTAACATTTGTAAACCACTTAGAACAGTGCTTGGCAACGAGGTGCTAAGAATGAGAGCCACTGAGCATTAATAAATATATTACTACTCCTGACTACTGTAAATTTTAATCTAGAAAACAAAGCCCAAACATTCAGGGTCCTGAATACTAAGACATTCTCTGAGGTTCCAAACCATGGCCTCCTCACGTGTGTGTGTACACACACACACACACACACACAACCTATCAAGTCCCAGGCTCTGGGGGTAGGGGGTAGTTGCCAAGGGCCACAGAAACACACATCTGCCCAGCCCCGTAATTAAAAGGAAGCCACCACTAGAGAACACAGATTCGTTTGAAATTCACTGGAGCTTTACCAATACAAATTACTTTTTCCCAATATTTCAAGCAATTATCACTTTTAAAGTCTAGTGGGGGAGGGGTGTGAAAGAGAAAGTAATGAGGATTCGCATACAACTGCTCTTCCTTCAACTGCTGAACTTCAGCAAGGGCCAGCAGCCTCTGGTGGGGAAGAGAAATGAGCAAGAAAAGCATGTGGCACTGCTGGGTGAACCGCTTTCCAGGTAGAAAATTAGCATCCTCCAAGCAATACTTAATTGTTAAGCTTTTCCGTCTCTGCTGCTCTGTTAGGGCAACAGGGGTCGCAAGGTATTACAATAATCTCCAAACCAGCGTGTCTTCACTGTCTAAAATCAACACGTTTCATTATTTTATTCTCACTTCTCTCCGGTCCGAATTTCTCTTAAGCTTCATATGTTACAGGCATTTACCATCTCTACAACTTAACAGCTTTAAACTGTCCCTAGTGATGCAACCGTCTGTCTGCTGCCTAAAAGATGGTTAACAGTTTGATCATAATTGTCTTAGAGAATGAACTTGTGCTACTGACATAAAAAACAACTCAAAGGAGGCTTTTCCCTCAATAGACAGATAGACATAGCAACATGTTTTATTACTTCGCCCTCCTAAAATGCTTCCCTCAGCACTCTTCTGAGGAAACCATCCCAGCTGCTCCATGTCCTCCCCTAGCATGGGCAAGACTGACCATCTGGGTTCAAATCTTGACCCTGCTTCCTTTGCAGACTTTGTCTAGGTACTAACTTCTGCTTCCTCAACTGTGAACTGGAGATGATGACAGATCCCGTATGGGGGTATGGTAAGGACTAAAAAAATTAAAATGTGTGGAATTCACAGCCCTCGTACTTGGTGGGTACATCCTATTGCAAACCTTGGGTGGTTGTTGTAAACATAACATCTCTGAAATCCACCTAGATGCTCTGGCCTACAATTCATTTTATGGCATTTCAATCAAATCAAGCATTGATTAAATTGAGGGAAAGATGGGTCACTGTTTCATATGATAAATTGCTTAGCAATTGGGCAAATATAGCAATTTCACTAAGTCCTTCAAAATCAAAGGAGTAATCAACAACTGTCCCCATATTTCCATAGGAACAAAACAACCAAAAGGAGCATTTTTTACGAGCTGATTGGAATTGAACCCTGTAAAAGCAAGTGAAAATTTTCCACCTGTGAGATTGTCGAGTGGGGTTGATATCTGCTTCTTTCCATCCCCACAGATTTTCTCCCCTGAATGCACCTAAAGCAGTGATGGCTTCAGAGTTGTATTTTTATCTTGATCTGTAGCACACTGGCCAGCGACTAAATTCTGAACGCAACATCTGCTGAGTCTAAGTGGGGACCCAGCCACGAACTGCACTGATGGATGTCACCTTCCAGCAACCAGATCATCCTATAGTCCCCAGATCTCCTGCCAGAGGGGAGAGAGAATAGATGGCTGCAAAAGTGGGTGTTTTCCCCCATTGTGTAACTGCCATACAAATTTCTAGTCCTGCCTCCATCTTAACAAGAGGAGGGAGAGTGAAGAAAGGTGAAGGGGTACAGAGAAAAGTAGTGGGCCGGGGATGCAGCTCAGTGACAGAACACTTGCCTAGCATGCGCCAGGTCCTGGGTTCCATCCCCGGCACCCACACACACAGTGCTGGGTGGGGTTGGCAAATGGATTTAGTTCTGTGCCTCCTCCAGAGCTCTCAGTATGGAGATCAAATTTGATGGTGTTATGGAAACAGGACGCATGTGGAAGACGTCCAGAGAGCTAGCTGTTGCTGTGAGAAAGTGCACAGGGGAAAGCCATGTGGGTTTCACTAGGAGGACTGTGTATCTAACCAGGTGTGTGTCGGGGAGAAAGGAACAAAATACCAAGTGACTGACCTTTGACGAGTCAGGTGACAAACCCATACACAAAGAAAAGTGAGTTGTTGTGGGGAAGGGGGGCAATGGGGACCCAATTCAGAGGGCACCCACCCTCCCACAAGCCCATTGCCTGTGCAGGGAGGCTCACCTAAAACATCCTGTTTTGGCCACAGATCACAAGCACCCTAAACCCAAGTCTGCCTTAGTCTGTCAAAATACCAAAACAAAACATCTAGAAATCTGCTGTTCGAAGAACTCCGCAGGACTTCCCTGGCACTCTTTCAAAGGGAGGAAAAGGCAAACGCAAAACACAAGTTAGGTGTTGGAAGGCTGATATCCTAGGCATGTAGGAAGGGGAAGCAGAGGCCATGGGAGCGTACGGTTGGCCACTGCCACTCAGCTGCCCATTGTCACTTTGAAAAGACAGACCCAGACTGAAAGCTGGTTCCTTTTGCTTTCACCTGTATAAGATTTTGCTGTGAACCCTAAACTCATTAAAACAGACAAAAGCAACACTATGTGAAAAGAAGAAAAGAAGGGCAGCAAGCAAGTTAGAAGCAATTTGGTTTCTTTTTTCTTTTCTTTAAATGCAAATGTGTTAGAGGAACTTTGGGAAGTTTCAATTACTCAAAATCTTTGGCCCATTTTATTAAAATTCATCAAAAAATAATTCTCTTCATTGTAGAACTTAGGCAACTTTAAGCCAGTAGTTCCAAGCATGAGCTCTGCGATTCTGTAATGGCCCAGAGTTGTTTAACATTCAGGAAAAGCAAGAAACACAAGGAAAAGCTATCTTTCAGAGGTCTTTGTCTTCTCTGTTTTATACATTTGGTGAGCAAGTGGGCTCCGCGGTGTTTTCAGAATCTGCCCCAAGTCAGGGAGGAAGGCCAAGCATTCTGCATGCAAACAGCCACACAAACGCCATCATCATCGCTGCAGGTGATCATCGGGCCCCAGTGGAGCATCAGCTGGGCCCTCCTAGTTTGGTATCACAGAAAGAAGCTCTCACCACAAAACCACCCTCACCCGCCAGGTCCTGTGCTACAGGGAAAAAAGGTCAAAATGAAGAAACCAGCAGAGGCACAGTGTGAAAGGGTGAGCCCTGAGGGAAACAACCCAAGAGCACTGTGAAAACACCCATGTTCTCTAGGTGTAGGCGTGATTTGGGAGCCTACAAGCAAATCCATGGGCTAGAGACACAAGATTTAATGGTTGGGGACAGAGCACCATGAATGGGTGATCAGCACCAAACAGCAAGGAAAACACTTTGTCCGGGGAGTGGGGAGGTGGAGGTTTGATGGGGAGGTCATGTCTGCTGTTAGGGGCTGCCAATCACACCAAGTTAAAGCAGATCTGCACTAAGAACTACCTGCACATGCTTTAAATACAGAGCTGACGCTGACAGAAAGTCCAAAGACCCTGGCCCTTGATTTGCCCAGGACTGAGTAACCCCAGACAGTAGTCCTGGGGGTGTGCTAAGGGCAGGAGGCCACCTGCCTAGGAAGAAAGGGACAGGAGCAGAATGACACTTTAGCTGCATTCCCCCACCCCAAACATGGGGGCACAAGAGTTCAAGGGGCTGAACTGATTATCCATCAGGTTAAAAACCTTCAATTAAATAAAGGTGCCCTTCCATATACTTCCATTCACACATTTAATTCCTATGTTGGAGACAAATTTCCAGTGGCCATGAAAATACCAATACACACAATCTGTTGAACCCATCAACCTGAGGACAAGAAAGGAAGCAAGCAGAACCAGTACACTAACCTGATGAAAAGGAAGTTTCTTATAATTGAGTTTACTGTTGGGAAGCTACCCTCTCGTCGGTGGCATGGGCTCACCCATGCCATTCCTCTGCAATGCGCCTTAAGAAAATTTCTATTTAAATGTTATTCTAAAGGGGCTCACTTTAAAATATTAGTCTTTCTAGATATGATTTTGCTAATGACCCAAGAATTGGTAACTCTGAGCTCTTTCCATCAAAACTAAAATTAGTAACTTATGCCACAGTGTAGATAAATGCTATCAAAACAGTGGGACCCAGATGAAGCACTCGGCAGACTGGCCAAAGCTAAGCAGAGAGGAAGAACTTCTGTGGCTGCTGTTGTGGAGATATGTGAGACTCTAGCGCTCTCTGCTTCCGGCATGTACAGAAAAAAGAATCTAATGGAAAAGTTTGAGAGAAACACTGAAGCGTTTCAAAGAATCACAGCAGAGACAGACCCTGAGATTCACTCAGTTCCTGTTTCAATTGTACAGAGGAGGAAACTGAGGCCCACAAAGGTTAAGATCTCTTCCTATGATGTGCACACGCACGCTCATGTGTTAAGACAGACCTGTGCTCCGACGGCTGCAGGCAGGCGTGCCCATTCCCCTGAGCCTTCTTTCCTCTACCGAGAGGCCATTATTGAAGTTTATTTTTGAACAGAAAACTGAAGTCCCTGACAATGACAGAAGAAAAATAAACGTGGTTTTGGTTCCAACAGATTCACTGCTATGTTCATACTCAGGAAAAGATTTTGACTCAGGTAAAATTAAGAGTAGAAGCTGGGTTCAGAGGTGTTTGTGTGGGAGCTGTATTGGGACCCAAACACAGAAAAGGGAAGGAGAACACGGGACAGACTCAGGTGACAGAATGGAATAAGAAAGAAAGGAAAAAAAAAAACCAAAAACGGTCCAAGGAGCTCTGTGTCCACTTACAAAAGCGTCTGAGCACAGCACCCCAATTTATTTTGACCATGGCTGCACATATGAAATCCAACATGAACACCTGCTGCCCTGAGGGTTGTCAGGATCTTAGCTCAGGGATGGAGGAACACCAGGATCTCTTCACAAGGTTGTAGAGGGGAATGCTGACAACAGTTTGGGGGCCTTGCAGAGTCAGCCTGCAATCCCTCAAGGGCAGCAGTACACAAGAACAGGTGTCCTCACCCTGAGACATCCCGGCACATGATGCACATGCACGCATCCTCTTTTCTCTGAAGAGGTTACTTTTTTCATCTGAAAGGTAACTTGGCGTCTTTCTTAAGAAAAAAAAAAAACACTTTTATTTAAATTAGACATCTTAACTCATGCAAAACATTTAGAAAATTCAAAAAACAAAATTCTGTAACCAATTCCTTTCCAACCTTTTCCCTCCATTATAGTTTCACACACACATTTATTTTTGCTAAACCAGTGATGTTTTTACTCAAAATGCTGTGAATTTTTTTCCTTGATTATGTACTTCATGACGCCATTTCTGATGGCTTTGGAGTTTGACTATACCATAATCTACTGCTTTTCAGCAGCCTTGTGACAAGATTTGACCTCTACCTTCCTACAACCACCTTTCGCACATCTAAAAACAAAGCAAAAGCAGTGTAACAACGCATTTGAAGGTGGCCCCAAACAGGATTCTTCCCTCGGGTTCTTGCCCAGCTCCCGGATGCTGCAGCCCTCAGAAGCTGCTCCTAGATCCTAAAAATGCCTGTTTGACCTGGAGCTGCTGCAGCTCAAGATGCAGGAAGGGAAGTTCCGGTGGTGGCCAGTCTAGTGTCCCTGCTGCAGGAACGCCTGACCTTTCCCGGGGCTTTGATCAAGCGATCTCCTGCAGCGCAGTAACAGCCCAGGGAAGCTGTGCAGACAAGGGGAAGCCAGGGGGGAGCGGGCCAGGGTGCATGTGAAGGACCCTCCTCTGGGCAGCTCCAAGCTCCAGGAGACATCCAGCTGGACAATCTTGGCACTCTCCCACCAACTCCCCATTTCAGAGATAAAGAAGCCAACGCTCAGGAAGATAGCAGGGCTTAATTAGCACTTGTGAAATACAACTTCATATTAGCAATGATAAGAGCCACAATTACTATTACTGCCATTTGGGCACTTACTGAGCAAGTACTGTGGTAAATAAATGTTCAGCCCCAATGATAATCCTGGGAGATGGCTATCATTACCCCCATTTAAAGGAGGGGCGACGATGAGGCTTGGAAAGATTAAATGAGTTGCCTAAGATCCCACCGCATAAGAGGTAGAAGGAATCAAATCCAAATCTGGCACCGAAGTCCATGCTCCAATCAAGCCTGCCAAAGGATGATTATCTTTATTTCCATTTTATTTTTTAAAAGATAAACTTAGTAGTACTTACTAGTAATTCAGAAGAAAGCCAAGAATTTATGCTTTCATCTCTGGTCATCATCTTGCAAATCTATATTTCTGCATTTCTAAACACTGACATAAAAATATTCCCAAATCGATGTGCTGATCGTCAACCTGCACGTATGTCACATGGAAATGATCCTGGGATAGGCAGGAAGCTTTGGCCAAAGGTGAACTAGCTCGGAGGTGATGATGTGGTGAGGCACTGCACATCCACAAACGACAAAGGAAAGGATTTTCCTTCTTAAAGAAAGGAAAGCAGAATTCTTCTACATTTCTCCAAGAGGCCACTTCAGGTTTAGAGAGGACTAGGGCCAGGGACTCTCACTTGTAGTACATAATGACAATGCTTCTCTGAGATGATTACCAGGTAGAAGACAAAGATTTCAAATAGTTTGTTTACTTATTTTTTTTAAAGGCTCTTTCTCAGAATGACTCATGTGAACAATTTAAACAAACAGCTGTGGCAGGCGGGAGAGGGCCACCGCTTCAGCAGGGGAAATGTGCTGAATCTGTGTGAGTTAATTAGATCAATCTTGACTCATTTTCTTTAATGAGACAGTACAACACACAACATCGACCAGACCTGTTTTCTGGGTTTTGTTTTACATGCATTTGTTATTATGCTCTCATCCATTCTTGGGCTTCTTTCAGGTTGAAGTAAAAACATCATGCCTACTTTTGTACAAACACAGATTTGCTGTGTGTACACACATTAGCTGTATGTATACACATTAGCTGTGAGTACAAACATTAGCTGTGCATCCTTAGGAGGGAGCTGTACATCACAGCATGTGCTTTGTGACCAATGAAACAATCACAAAAATAAAATTTTAAAAGAAGATTGGAGTTGGCTTTTTTTCCTTTTTCCAATTTCTCTGCCTTTTGAACAGGTCAGCTATATAAGTAAATTATGGAGGCAAATTCTGGCTAAAAGTGAGATTAATGATATTAATACCCCATACACACTTTCTTGAGAAGCAGCATGGATACATGGTTAAAATGCTTTTCCTCTCTCTTTCTTTAACCCCTCACAACTATATTTTGTGGAATTCTGAGGTCGACAGGTCGAGAGGAAAGGTTGTGATCATGGTGGATGTGAAGGCGATTTTCACACACAAGACAGAAGCCCAACACCAGGTCTCAGAGCACCATGTACTAAACAGAAAAGGCAAACCTTTGGGTTTGAAATCATTTGTTTTTGCTTTCCATGAAAATGAAGAAAGAATTTCTGTATTTTGCTAGGGATGCGGCTCAGTAGTAGAGCGCTGAGCCCTAGGTTCAATCCCCAGTATTGAAAAAGACAGTTTTGAAGAAAAAAAAAAAAGACAAAACAGAATTTTTCTAATTTTCCTCTTTCATCTAGCATGGATCATTCCTGTTCCCAATACCCTCTTGACTACACATACTGAAGTCTTGTTTTAATTGAGTAAAAGCTAAAGACAATACCGACTTGTAATCTCAGTAACTCTGAAGGCAGAGGCGGTGGCGGAGGCAGGAGGACTGCAAGACTGAAACCAGCCTGGGCAACTTAGCAAGACCCTAAGACCCTGTCTCAAAATAAAAAATAAAAAGAGCAGGGAATATAATACAGTGGTAGAGCACCTTGGTTCAATCTGCAGTGTGGAAAGAAAAGAAAAGACAAGAGAAGGAAGGAAGAAAGAAGAAAGGAAAGCTAAGGAGATGACCATCATCATAGATGTTCACTCGGGAAATTTCTCAATCTTACTTAAAATATGTAATGGGGAAGATGGGAGAACAGCTCGGTCATAAAGTGCATGCTCAGCAGTGACGCCCTCGGTTCATCCCCAGCACCAAAATAATAATAATGGTAAATAAAAATAAGAATATAAAAGGGTTGTGATCTGTGGTGCTCAAATCGTCACTTAAGAATGTTCCAGTTATAGGGCTAGCAGTGTGGCTCAGTGGCATACCCCTTGCCTAGCATGCACAAGGGACTGGGTCCAATGCCTAGCACTGCCAAAATTAAAATAAAAGAATATTACATCCATGTACAAAATGACAGTGAGAATTCTCACACTTTAAAATAAATTTTATTGTCATGCAAAAAAGAACTCAAGGGCTGTGCCAATTCCAGAATTTGGGATTACACTGAATGATGTGGTTCCTGGCTCAAAGCATTCAGAACAAAGAGGAGCACATGTATCTGGGCATTTGGCAGCCTCAAGTCTTTCCTATGAAAGAACTTTTCTAAAAGTCTGAGTTATTATTACTCAGCTTTTTTGTCACTGTGACCAAAGTACCCAACAAGAACAACTCAGAGGAGGCAAGGTTTATTTGTGGCTCATGATTTAAGAGGTCTCAGTTCATAGGTGACCAACGCCAAGGCTCTGGGTCTAGGGTAAGGCAGCACATCATGGCAAAAGGGCAGGGTAGAGGAAAGGAGCTTACTTCATGGTAGTCAGGCAGCAGGAAGAGCGGGGAAGGTGCCACAGGGAAGATGCACGCTTCTAGGACAAGCCCCTGGTGACTTATCTCCTCCAGCCACCTGACTACAGTCAGTCCACCCAGTCTGTCCATTCAAACTAAAAAGGACTGATTAGGTTACAGCTCTCACAATCCCATCATTTCATCCTAAACATTCCTGAGTTAAACACAGGAGCTTTGGGGGGATACTTCATATCTAAACAATAACAGCAATGCAGTAATTCTCAAATATCCTGAAACAATTTTTATACTCTAAAAATTGTGAAGGACCCTAGAGAGCTTTTGTTTATGTAGATTTTACCCAACATTTACCATGTTAGAAATAAAAACTGAGAAAGTTTAAAAATCTTAATTCATTTGTTTAAAAGCAGTAATATGCATTACATGTGAACATAAATAATGTCTTTATAGAAAGTGTGTAGCACCATTTTATATTTCAAAAATTTCACATATCTGATTCTGCATAAAGTCTATTGTAATGTATATGTAGAAAATCTGGCCTCAAACAGGTCATTAGAAGAGAAGATTATGTAACAGCTTTTAAAGATAACTGTGAGTGTTCTTTGATACTACAGTGGACAAAGCAAAAGTTTTTTTAAAATTAGCTGCAAAGTGGAATCTGAAGCCCTGTCAGTGAACATTTCCCACTGTGTCACGTTAAATTTCACTAGCCCATCCAGCACATTGAGAGGCTCTCTCACATACAAATCATCTTGTAACAAGTACTAAGCACTTGAAGAATGTTGCTCTACTGAGTTATTCAGATCTCCCAAATGTTGACATACTTCATTATGAAGTATCATGATCACATTTGACAAATCACCATGGATCTCATCAGAAGAGTCTTTAAGGACAAGAAAGCTAGCAAGCTTGTATTAAGGGATACAAGATTTCCAAAATTCTAATTTATGCTTGAAAGCCTGAACTTTATTCTTTGTAATAACTGTTTTCCTTAAAGTGACTGGCTTATTTTATTTAGTTTTGATAAGATGGTCTGCCAAATAACTAAAAAGCCATAATAGATCTGCCAATCACTCTGCAAAGTAAAACTCAATCCCACCAATATTTTCCTGGAGACAACCACAGTGCTTCTCTACACTGCAGAGCACTTTACAAGTACTTCCCGTTTCATTACCAGAATATGAAAAAGATATGTACTTGAGAGGCTAGGTTTAATAAAATTAATATCTTTTACCACTTTCCCAGGGGACCCTTAGCAGTTTTTTAACCAGTGGAGTATGGCAGTGAAGAATGTAATAACAACTAGTACAGTTGGTGCCATCACCAGCAGTTTTGCCCACCACTGTGTTCTCACAACCAGTACAAATGTCAACAAAATAAAAATGGCAAAAAATTGACTTACTATCATGATGAAAATAATTTTGAGCTCATGAATCCCTGAAAATATCCAAGGACCCAAAGGTTCAGAGATCACACTCTTAGTTTTATCTATACACTAAACCAAGCCTGTAATACTGATTCTTTTACTTTAAGGAGCCCAGGGTTAGGGCTACAGCTCAGTGGAAGAGCCTTTGCGTAGGTAGCACACAAGAGGCACTGGGTTTGATCCCCCAAGCACCAAAACAAGCAAACAACCAAAAAAGCTCAGTGCTTTTTGTTTGTTTGTGTGTTTTTTTTTTTTTTTAAAGAAAGAGGGGACAGTGAGAGGGAGAAAAAGAGAGAAGCAATTTTTATTTGGTTTTTCATGTGACTTTCATTCCTCTGACACTTTGTTGTGCACGTGGTGCTGGGGTTCGAACTCCCGTAGTCACGAATGCAAGGCAAGCGCTGGATCCACTGAGCCGAGCCACCGCTCCAGCCCTATACTCTTTCGTATAGAATAGGGACACCAAAGCACAAGCCAAGCACTGTAGGGTAGGCTGAACTAACGAAGTTGCCACTTCCCTTTTCTTCCTCTGAATCAGCTGTTCCTACAACCTGCATAACATTTTCTGAGCAAGATTTTGACAGAATTCTAATGAAATTACGAGTTCTCCTAAGAACATAGGGGCGATGACTCCCAGCAGCAAAGGACAGCTGCACCTGTGCTACGAGCATTCCTCAAGCCTCCATGGTTCTCTGTGATTACCATATTTTTGCTGGGCCTTTTAGTTTTTCTTGTTTGCCACCATAAACACTGAAGGCCATACATTACCCTGTAAGCCCCCTTTAGACTGCATACCACTGGTTTTGATATGTGAATTTTTATGATCAGTCATGCATATTATCTTTGACCTTGGAGATCTTTTCTTTGTTAACAAAATAAGGTTTTGTCTAGTTGTTTTCTTCTAAATTAATGGCTTTGTAGGCACAGAATATGATGGGTGACGATAAATCCTTTTAAGTTTGTTTATACCTGACCCCATGTTTTATATTCTGGAATGGCTGGATAGAGCAAACCATATAATCAACCATGCTAATCTTTTATAGGCTATTTACCTTTAATTTGGGGGAGGCTTGGAGGTTTATCATTTACTAATAGAGATCAGCTGAAATCCCTCCAAAGAAAGTAGATTTGTCTATCATTTCCGTGTTTGTCTATATTCATCCTCAAACTACATTATTATAGGGGCAACACAGAATTACATCTTCTGTCTGATACCACTGTAGTTCTACCAGCTTACTCTGGGTTGGTCTTGACCTGCAAAATTTCTCTGTACCTCAACTTTCATGATTTCCCGTTTTGTGTCTCTGTATGTAGTCTTCAGATATTTCTTCCAATCATTATTTCAACTAAATCTAATCTGCTGTTGAACCCATTCATTTTTTCTTTTCTTTCTCTCTAGAAATGGATTCCTTTTCAAAATTGTAAGGTCACTTTATTCATATTTTCTAATTGCTCTTTCTAGTAAGCATATTAAGCCTGAGCAAGTATAATCCTATTTTTTTAAATCTGCATTGATATAGTAGTTATTATCTATATGGCTATTTAAATTTGTCTTAGGGCTTAATGGCCCCGTGCATGTAGTGACTACCCTCCTGGACAAAATACATAACAGCACTGATTTAAAGACTCTGGTGTCTGACTCAACTCAACAGGCTGACTCTGGCTCGTGGGAGCATGTCCAACATGCTGCCATTCTGTCTCTTTTTTTACTCTGGGTGCCCATTTCTCACAAGTCAATCTACAGAATTTCTCTGAGGCCTACGTAGAAAGTAAGTGCTTCTAGAGGGGGTCCGTCATAGCTTCTGCCGCATGCTGGGGAATGTAACAAACTTGATATTCATCACAGGAAATTCTCAGCTTGCTATCTTTTATTTTACCTCCACGATCTGAGAGAAAGCCAGCTGTGGTTACAATTCTCAGGAGTATTCTTCCTCTTCTAGTCAGTGCCAATATTTGAAACAGGAAAGGTTCAGCTGTCTGGGCAAGTGAGTTTTTTTTCTAGTTCACCTTTACACTCATCTTTGGGATCCGAGAGTTCTGTCGAGGTGGATTGTTTTCATTGATTAGTCTCTACCCTGTCCCTGGTACGCTTCAAAATTCGAATGGAAGCTTGGTTCACTGTGTTTAACAAAAGCCAGCTGCAGGGGTCCATTCATATCAGTGGGTTCCTTCCATTTTCACTTCTTTACTGGACTCTGTGGACCCCTTATGTTTCTAGTTGGCTCATGGATGCATTTAAAATGCATACTTCTGGGGCTAAGGAGGTGGCTCAGAGGTTATGGCGCTGGCCTGGCATGCATGAGGACCTGGGTTCAAACTCCAGCACCACGTGCACAACTAAGTGTTGGAGCAACGAAACCCACATGGAAAACTAAACAAAACTGATTCTCTCTTTAAAAAAAAAAAGTATACTTCTGGGGGAAAAAGGTTCACAGATTGGGTTTGTTAATTTACATACATTATGTGCACACATTTGTGTGCATACAGCTCTGATTATGTGTATATAAGTAAAATTTGTCTCCATAATTGTAGTTCATTTCAGTAGAAGTGTTGGATGGAATGTCACATCTCCCATGATCTAGACAGACCACACTAATTTTTAAGATACTTAATGTCAGTGTGGGTTTTTAATTGCTGTTGTTTGTTTGTTTGCTTGGGGCGGGTGGTACCAGGGATTGAACCCAGGGGTGCTTAACCACTGTGCCACATGTCCAGCCCTTTTTATGTTTTATTTTGAGACGTGGCTTGCTAAGTTGCTCAGAGCTTTGCTAAATTGCTAAGGCTGGCTTTGAACTTGCAATCCTCCTGCCTCAAGCCTCCCAAGCCACTGGGATTATAGGCATGTGCCACTGTGCCTGGCCTAATGTCAGTTTTAAATCTAAAATTAGTAATCAAAGCCAACATAAATTAGATATCTTGACTCATCATCTATAAAACATGATTTTAGAAACTTTTCAAAACAAAATCCTGCAAACCAAGTATTATCATGTCAGAGGTTGAATAACCTGTCCACAGTCATGCAATTAAAAAGCAAAAGTAAGGCTCAAACCCAGATCTGTCTGATACCAGAAACTTCTCTGTTAGCAAAACTATATGGTACACAAGGTAACTGACATCCATGTATGTTATATCAAACCCTCAGGGCCATTTCCAAAGTACTCATACATATGAAAAGTAATCCAAGGTGAACGCTCCACAGTATGTAATGCCCTCAGCTAAGTCTGGGGAGTGTGCATCCCTCAATCAGATATTTTTACATTTCCTTAGTAAAATTCAGTAACGATCACTCTGCGTGGGATAGATAAAGGCTATAAAAAGTCTCACAACAGTTTTGGTCAACTCTGACCACCAAATAACTTACAACACTTTTTGACTTCAGAGATTTTATAGATTTCCACATTCTTTTATCTGTAAGCCATCTGCTCACAGTCTAAATTTGACCTCAGACTAAAACTTAAGTTTTCTAATACTTCTTTCTAGATATCACCAGATTTGTTCCATATGCATTAATGGAGCATTTCTGGAATTAAGCTATGGGAGACATTATTTTTGACTTGTTAAATCTGAAATGAATTCTCTACTGAAAAGCCTACCATAAAAAAATTTAGCTCTCAGCCAGGCACAGTGGTGCACATCTGTAATCCCAGTGACTTGGGACTCTAAGGCAGGAGGATCACAAGTTCAAAACCAGCTTCAGCAACTTAGCCCTGTCTCAACATAAAAAATAAAGGTGGGGGGCGGGAACAGTGGCTCAGTGGTTACTGCCCTTGCTTGGCATGAGTGAGTACGCAGGTTCAAACCCCAGCTCCACGTACACCACAAAGTGTCCAAGCAACAAAAGCCACATGAAAAAATAAATAAAATTGATTCTGTCTCTCTCTCTCTCTCTCACCGTCCCTCTCTCCTAAAAAGAAAAAAAAAGAAAGAAAGAAAGAAAAGAAAAAGAAAAAGGGCTGGGGAGGGCAGGAGTGGTGGCTCAGTGATAGAGCACTTGCCTGGCCTGCTCGTGGACTCAGGTTTGATCCCTAGCACCACATATACAACTAAGTGTCAGAAAAACAAAAACCAGATAAAAAAAAAATTGATTAAAAAAATAAAAATTGATTAAAAAAAAAGTTGTGGCATGGCTGGGTTAAACCCTCAGTACCAGAAAAAACTTAGCTTCTCTTGACTTAGAATTACTTAGAATTATCTTCCTGTAACAGACTAGCAATTATTTCTCTTTGAACTAATGTACTGAATTTGCTAGTATTAATTGTACTTACCAATACAATATAACTCAGTTATCAGTAGGTTAATATTAAATTACATCATATTCAATACATACAACCTTTATATTTCTATCAGTTAAAAAAACAGACAAACAAAAAAATGAACCCGTCAATATTATTGACAGTGATAGGACACCAATTCTTTTCAATATATTTCTCTGTATACTATTGTGTTTCAATTTTCCACATAAAGTGTTTTAGAATGTGTATGGATAAACTGGGGAAAACCTATGGAAGTTCAGCAGATATGTGCAAATTATTGATAACTGGTACATTAGTGGGATTTCTACAACTTTGAGTTCTTACCAAAAAGATCATTTGTTATTACACTATTGACACCACCTCAGGGTCCTGTTTTCCCCTTTTGTTTTGTAAAACACATGCGTTTGGAAAATAATTTAGTAGTCAAATTTGGGAAGAAAATGGCTGGCAGCAGATTGCTGGAGCGGCTGATGTGCGGTGTGGCCATGCAGTGCTCATCTTGATGTCATCCATAAACATTACAAATCATGCACGAGGCAGTCCTAAGTGTTTCACTCACAACTCTTCAAAAGTCACTGATGTTAACAAAATTAACATGCACAAAACCAAACCACGACCAACAATGAGAATGTTTCAGCACCTGGATGTGTAGGAGACAACTGTGCAGGACTGAGGCCGTCCTTTGCTGTCAGGAAATGGTTCTATTTTGAGTCCAGTGGCCTTAAATATATTCTAAAACTCACTCTCATTTTCCACTAAGGACTTAACAGCTCCAGTTATAACCTTTTTAAATTCTAATAGGGTTTATACATAAGATTCCAACTCTATAGATTTTTTTACAATAACAAAAAACAGAGATACTGTGGATATTCTTAGTAAATACCCAAAAGTTATTTTAGCCAATTTGTGTCAAATTCCCCAAGCAAAAATTTTCATCTAAGTTCCTAACTAGGGCTTAAAATGACTAGTCAAAATATGACCAGTCTGTGCCTTTTGATATATACATTAAAGTGTGAGCGGGATGAAGGAAAAGTACATAAGAGAATCACAGCCATGCTGGTCATACAGGCACACACCTATAATCCCAGCATTTTGGGAGGCTGAGGCAGGAAGTTACAAATTCCAAGCTAGCCTCAGCAACTTAATAAGCCCTCATCTCAAAAGAAAAAATAAAAAGGGATAGGGATATAGCTCCAGGGTAGAGAGCTTGCCTGGCATGTGCAAGGCCCTGGGATCCCTGAAAGCAAAGAGGAAAGGAAGGGGGGGGGTGGAGCAGTGGCTCAGTGGTTACGGTGCTTGCCCAGAGGGCGCGAGTAAGAGAATTCAAACCCCAATTGATTCTCTCTTTCTCTCTCTTTCACTGTCCCTCTCTCTTAAAAAAAAAAAAAAGGAAAGGAAGAAGGAGAAGAGAAAGACTAGAATCAAATATAGTCTAATGAGGGGAATGAAATGTAATGAACAATTCTCAATACAATGATGAAAATACTGTATGTGATATGTGAATAAAGTAACATAAAGCTGGATGCGGTGGCATACGCCTGTAATCCTAGTGGTTTAGGAGGCTGAGGCAGAAGGATCACAGGGTAGAGGCCAGCCCCAGCAATTTAGTGAGGCCTATCTCAAAATAAGGAAGTAAAAAATAAAATGGCTGTGGATGTGACTCAATAGTAAAAGCATCCCTGAGTTCAATCCCTGGTGCCAAAATATAAATAAATACAAAAAAAAAAAAAATCCCCCCCCCCACAG
>PVKS010002655.1:0-115015 GCA_004027875.1 Aplodontia rufa | reverse complement strand
TTTTTTTTTTTTTTGTTAATGAGATTATTTTCTCAATACATTATTCTCCATATTCTATTAGAAAAGGCGACGACGGATTGACCGAAGCATGATTGGAGAACCAACCAACTTTGTACACACGGCTCATGTAGGATCAGGAGACCTGTTCAGTGGAATGAATTCAGTAAGTATGTTGGGCGACTTGGCACACATGTCACATGTCATTGGGGCATAGTCATGTGACATGTTCATACTTTTTTTTTTTTGTACTGAGGATTAAACCCAGGGACACTTTACCACTGAGCTACATCCCCAAGTCCTCTTTATTTATTTATTTATTTTTTTTAAAGAGAGGGACAGTGAGAGAGAAAAATAGAATCAATTTTATTTAGATTTTCATGTGGCTTATCGTTGCCCAGGCACTTTGTTTTGTACGTGGTATTGGGGTTCAAACCCAGATCCTTGCACATGGCAGGCAAATGACTGCTGAGCCACTACTCCAGCCTTTCTCTTTAGTCTTTATTTTATTTTAAAGAGACAGGGACAGTGAGTGAGAGAAAAACAGAATAAATTTTATTTAGTTTTTTGTGATTTTCATTGCTCTGACACCTCGTTGTGTATGTGGTGCTGGGGTTTGAATTCCTATCCTCGCGCACGCCAGGCAAGTGCCATAACTGCCAAGCCACTGCTCCAGCCCCTTTACTCTTTATTTTGAGAATCTCACTAAGTTTCCCAAGTTGACTTTGAACTTGTAATGGATTTGCCTCAGCCTCCTGAGTCACTGGGATTACAGGCGTTCAACACCATGCCTGGTATTATACTTCAGTTTTTTTGTTTGTTTGTTTTTTAAAGGAGAGAAGGACAGTGTGAGAGAGAGACAAGACAGAGATAATTTTTATTTAGTTTTTCACATGGCTTTTGTTGCTCTGACACTTAGTTGTGTACATGGTGCAGGGGTTTGAACTCGTGTACTTGTATATGCCAGCCAACGCTCTAGCCCCTATACTTCAGTTTTTATCCAAAAGAAAACCAGACTGCAGAGACAGCCCTGAATGAGGGCTGTTACCAGATGCAGCCTGCCTTTTTACCTTTAATCAAGTCAGTAAGTCCAACGGCCTCTTTTCTCCAGACTTAAAGTAAACGGGTATTTAGGTAATCCCTAAGTGTTTAGAACTGAAAGTCAATAAGACTTTTATAATATCAGAACTGTGATTCATTGTATTCTGACTGAGCAGACAACATTAACAAAAGACTTAACCAGAAAACAGGGACTTTGACAATAGGTGGATGGGTATCCTGGATACAGCAGACCTGTTGTTTACCATTTCAGTTACTAGGTAAGCAAAGGAATGACATTTGTAGCTTCCTGAAAAGGAAATAGCTTATTTATTTTAAATCCAGTGCTTTGTTTTCACTTGACTACTGCTTTTGTGGAAATGTAAATGTATCTTGTTGCTATCAAAAGTGTCATTGCTTTTTTCCTAAATCAACTTGGAGTAAAAAAACCAAAGGGGATCTTATTACTTTTATTAATATGGTTATTAATATATAATTATGTGTCTATAGAATGACTGGATTCAGATTTATTATATGAACCTTAATTTCTTATCAAGTGTCTTCTTAGCCACTTCTGATTTTTTTTTTTTTTTTTTTAAAGAGAGAAACAATTTTTATTTAGTTTTTCCTGTGGCTTTCGTTGTGTATGTGGTTCTGGGGTTCGAACTTGTGTACTCGTGCCTGCCAGGCAAGCGCTGTAACCTCTGAGCCACCCACTCCAGCCTCAACTTTTGACTTTAAAAAAAAAAAAATCTAACTGTAGAATGAATTAAATTTTAGTTCATGGTATTTGTTGACTTTCTAAATCTTGCTTTTACACATTTTAGAATTTTCTTTTAAGATTCCTTCTTAGCATTTTATGTTGATGAACACCGTGTCATTAGTACACTTAACTCTGCTGCTTGCCATAAACTTAGGTAGAATTTTAGAATTGTACTATGGGGATAGATATCTGTATCCTTAGCTTAAATGCAGGATCAAGATGGATACCAGTTATGCACAGGTTCTGATCTGGGACTTTTTTCCTTTTCTTAACATGTATTAACCAACAAATTAATAGGTTTTACTGTGTGTGTGTGTGTGCGCGCGTGTTTTAAGGAGAGAGTTAATTTTATTTTTTCATCTGGTTTTTGTTTTTCCTCCACTTAGTTGTACATGTGGTGCTGGGGATTGAACCTGGGTCCTCACACTTGCCAGGCAAGTGTTGTACCGCTCAGCCACTTCCCCAGCCCCCTTACTATGACATTTCTATGTGTGCATGTATCTTATATTGACATTTCCACCCTCCCTTCTACACTTTTTCTGTAGGACTTTCATAAAGTATTTCATCTCTTTAAAATGAAATGTGTCTCCCAAAGTTTTTTTTGTGGTCATTTCCTCAGAGTTTGTTGAAACTCCCTACCCGCTAGAATCTCCTGGAACACTGAGTTCTTGCTATTAGGAAAAATCATTCAGTCAGGAAGTTTCTTGAAAGTATCAGTGATAGTTCTCACTTGTGTAAGCCTGACTCTGAGATAAATTATGTTCTCCTATGCTATAATAGTGAAAATGAAAATAAGACCATTAATAGATGTGCAGTTTACTTAAACAGTTCTATTTAAGTGTGCCTATTTTAAGAACTCAGCAGGGCTGGAATGGTGGCTCAGCAGTTGGACAACCAAGTGTCAGAGAAACAAAGGCCAGATGAAAAAATAAAGATGACTTTCTCTTTTATCCCTCTCCCCCAACACTTAAAAAAAAAAATGAGCACCTGGTGTTGCAGACATGGTTTGATGGGAGCCTTAACTCATGGTCAGTGACTTGTAATTTTCCTCTCTAAATCCATGGTTTTCCCTTAAAATTACCTTTAATGCTCCAAGATTACCTTTAATACTTTTTGTCAAAGATCTCTGTGACCCTTCAGTAATATATCCTTATTGTATTAAAATAGTACACCCACATTCACAGTAATACATACAGTCTTAGCACTGAAAGGTTACTTTAATGACATTTGCAGAATTGACTTTTGGGAGAAAATTTTTTTTTGCTTCCTTGGAATCTGCATGGCATTAAAATTTCACAGTATAAAAAATGAAGATGTAACCTTTTTAAATGGACCTAAATTCTACAAAAGCTAACATGCTATGGTAGGTAGGAAATTATTTGGTATTAGGGCTGAAATCAAGTTTGTGCCACATAAACGTGATGTTAACTACTATAAAGGGGCAGATAATGAATTAGAATTAATGCCCTATGGTGGGCCACAGCTGCCTCACACTGCATTAACTAACTGAACAGTTTCTTTGTCTTTTCTTTCTTTTTTCTTTTTTTTTTTTTTAAGAAAGAATCAGTTTTATTTATTTTTTCATCAGGTTTTTGTTTCTCCAACACTTAGTGTGAACTTGAGTTCTCACACATGCCAGGCAAGTGCTCTAACTGCTGAGCCACCACTGCAGCCCCATAGTTTCTTTTTCTTATACTCTTACCGAAAGTTGTCATTTGATTATTGTGAATACAGATACTTCAGTAATAGTTTATTATTTGGTGTCATTGGAGTAAAATATTCCACATAAGTAAAATTTCCTGATCAATAAAAATGTACCTAGTTAAGAGAGTTTATCATTTAAACTCTTTGGATCTAAATAAACTATGCCTTTTATGTATTACTAGCCTCTTCTATTAAACATATTTAAACCTTACTCCAAAAACAGCTCAGGCAAGTCTTGTTACCTTCTTTAGGATCATCAATGAAAAAGCACCTTTCACATCTTGCATTATATTATAGTAACCACCTGGTAAGTAGCTTAATGAAGGACAGTGACCCTGTACCCACCCCTTCCCTCACGTCTTGGCAGTGGGAAATGTGAAGGATCCTTAAGCTGATTCCATGATGCTTGATCATACAGCAGTGCTCTGACCCTTCGCCGTGTGGTTGTCACCTGCAAAATCTTACTGCCTGCGTTTCTTCTTCCAGCAACCTGGCCTAATTTTCCAGTTCTCTGCTTCCAAAATATTTCTGATATATATGAATGAAATTATAATAATAATGATAAACTGGCCAGCTGTGGTGGTACACACACTTGTAATCTCAGCTGCTTGGGAGACTGAGGCAGGAGGACATTAAGTTCAAGACCAGCCTGGGCAACTTAGAAGAAAGGGGGTAGGGGCTGAGAACGTAGCCCTGTGGTAGAGTACCCTTGGGTTTTATTCATCTCCAGTACCACCAGAAAATGAAAATAAATAAATAAAAAAATAAATAAATAAAAGCACTTCACAGTTTGTGAGTGTGTTTGCTACAACAAAGTAAGAAAATATTCCAGAATTTGTGAATTTTACAGTCTATCAGAAAATGCCCCTGTTATGTGGTTAGGAGAGATTATAATCTTCCAAGAGGATAAATAGTTTACCCAGTTATAAGATTAATAAATAAACTTATCTTTGGATTCAGACTCTTTATCAGACTATCTTAAGACTATACATTTTACCACATGGACTTTTAACATTTCCCTCTGCTGGTCGTTCATGCTTATTTTCTTGCTTCAGAGTCTGTTGTGGCTTTTGTTGCTCTGACACTTTGCTGTGTATGTGATGCTGGGGTTTGAACCTGCGTCCTTGTGCCTGCCAGGCAAGTACCACAACTGCTGAGCCACTGCTCCAGCCCCCAGAGTCTGTTCTAAGTAATTAAGATGGTCATGTATTTGAGGTATTTACAAGTAATGATACTATTTTTTAAATGTTACCAAGTGCCTTGTGCATTACCAAACTGATTTTTCTTTAACTGGGAAGTAGAGAAAGTAAGGGGAAGAAGTTAACACAAAAACATTCAATTAGAAGTTCTTATAATAAAAATTTTAAGTCCATAAGAAACTAGTTTCTTTTTCCCCCCTATGAAAGTGCCCTTCTGATAAAAGTGACCCAGCTAAAATGCTGGGAAAAGAATGGTTTCATAGTCAGTGGTTCTTGACTTCTGTCTTGTGCTTGTCTTGTAGGTCAGCTCCATTCAGAACCAGATGCAGTCCAAGGGAGGGTATGGAGGTGGCATGTCTGCCAACGTGCAGATGCAGCTTGTGGACACGAAGGCGGGATAGCCCTGGGTCCTTCCCTGGTGCGTACACAGAGGAGGCCCGAAGGCCAGATGTGGCGTCAGTAGCCTTACTTTAAGCTTCAGGATTAAAAATATGTATCTTGTTCTTTTATTATTTTTCTTTAACTTTATTGAGAAAAGCAAAAATAGTTTCTTCAGCTAGAGTTTCAAGGGATGGTCTGAGGCAGGTGCTGCATTTTGAGTGTAAGTTTGGGGTGTTGTTTTCATTATGAAGAATTTAAAATACTTTAAAACATCTGACTGGGGAGGAGGCTTTTGCCTGAGATTCTGGTGACAAAATGCTACTTCTTATGTCCTTTAAATAAGACTGAAACTATCATTTTGAATATAGATACTGTAGGTATCATGATAATCTCATGAGTAGTGAACTAATTTTATATTTAACACCTTATTTGCAAATATTTCATTATAAGCTTTTCAAATCAAGAAGGAAAACTATTGCTAAAAAGGATGAACCCTGACAAACTATATAAATAATTTGAATTTTTCTTTTGGTTTTTATAGGTCATTGTGAATTTCTGTATTTTCTGTCTACTATAATTTTTTTTGTGATTGCATTTCTTTTATTTTTAATTATAAAAAAGAAGTGTGATGGCATCTTGTTCACCCTCTGTGATTACTTCAGTGAGACATTGCTGTTCTGCTCCGAAGAAGATACTGTCAGGCGGATCCTGCCTCTCCTCCGCTGGCCTGCATGCCGTTGGACTCATGGACAGAGTTCTTTGGATTGTAGTTGAATTTTCAGTGTTTAATCAGTGTGGATCTGATCTTAGCATGATTTTTTTTCCCTGTGAATGCTAGCACCATTTTGCAATTTTTTCCATTTTAGTCATTTTCTTTCCACCTCCAGCCCTCTGCCTTATGATTTTACTGGGAAGCAAGGATCTGCTGTTGTTAACTTGTCATCATTTATGTATATTTTGGAAATGTGAGACCCACAAGCACAGTGATCATTTTTGTTTGTTTGAAACTTCAGCAGAATAGATATCTGCATGCTTTATGGAGTTGCTTTGATGGGAGCTCATGGGATGCCAGAAATTAGCATTTCTTTGCTGCCATGGGCTAATGATACTGCTGCTATTAGATGAAGTTTAGCTGTGGCACCAAGTCACATCAGTTTCACAGAAAAAAGATGACTTTGTAGCTTATTTTAGAAGTATAACTTTTTGGTCTATTTGATTAGAATTGCAATAAGAAAAACTTGCTTTCATAAGGCATTCTTTCTGTTGTAAATGTTCAGTATATTTATTTTGAGAGCAAGGCCCTGCGGTTGTGAACATGTGTGGTTCTGTATCTGGATGCTGTGATAAAGCTCTCATCCTCCCATTAGCTGTTCATTCTTGGCGCATTTTCTTTTTTACTTGTTTTTATTTTATGTTTAATATTTTGGCGTCCAGTTGTTTCTACTAGCAGTGTGTTGAACCTCTGGCCTGTGCTACTAATCTCAGACTACCAGAGTCATTGGACTTACTGTATTTTGCATATTTTGGGGGCCTTGGGAGTTGCCAAGAGCAACACACTGACCTGGTAGAATCACTGCTGATGAGGACAAACCTATATGGTGACTTCTTATGGTATTGGTAAGAAGCCTTTGCTCAGGTTCCAAAATATATTTATCTTTTATAAATTGTGTATTTCAAATCTTTCTATAAATGTTCCTCTTCTCTATTAGAGCATAGTGTTAAGCCAGAGGCAGTGATTTGTGTTAAATCCCGTGTCCAATTTAGGCCTAACTACCTTGGTAGGATTCACATTTCATGTAGCAAATGGCACTTCATTAAAACTTAGAGCACTGGAAGGAGCCAGGCCACTGCACAGAAGAACATTCACCATTTTCTCTCTGCCTTCCTTTATATCCCTCTTCCCTCAGCTTGGTAACTGAAGACATATGAGGGGAGACATGCTTTCATGTTTTGGTTACATAATTCTTCTAAATTTACCCAGTAGAGGGGGCACCAGAGTGCTCCATCCTTGTGATTTGCAATTTTGAGCCTTTGTAGGTGTCAGTCCAAGCACAGAATCTGCTGAGATTTAATTCACCATGTGAAGATCGCATTCCGGAGTTTGCCTGAGTTCCATTGTCGTCCTCAGCCAGGGTCAGTTTCCTGCCAGGGACACTGCTTGTGGGCAAGCTCTTTAGGATGGATTGCCTTTTCTTGGCCTTATCAGCATGGATGCATTTTAACTTTTAAAGTCAGTACAGTTTTTCCATCACCAGATAACTCCTGGAACCACGATGCAGGGAGCCACCTTCCCTTTTACCCAACTCATGATTTGATTTTATTCTTTTTTCCTAATGCTGTCTTTTCTCCTGCTCCAAGACCAGTCAGTGTGGAGTCTGTCTCCCTGTAAGCCAAAGGCTTCAGCCTCTAACTGCCCTTCAGCTGCCGCTGACCTCACAGGCACAATAATGGCACCATATACAAGAGCACATGCCAAGGGTGCCTAATAAGGTGCCAATAAAATCAAGAAA
Organism: Aplodontia rufa; assembly: GCA_004027875.1. Classification (NCBI taxonomy): domain Eukaryota; kingdom Metazoa; phylum Chordata; class Mammalia; order Rodentia; family Aplodontiidae; genus Aplodontia; species Aplodontia rufa. The sequence continues at coordinate 107,423 of PVKS010002655.1, read as the reverse complement.
TAAGAAAGTTACAAAGATATTAACCTTGGACATAAATATTTTATGGAGGCTTAGGATATCTGAGAGTGTGGAATGAGGGGCCTCTCCCACCTTTGCTAATGGGATTTGAAGCCTTGGGAGGCCATTTGTACCCCTTAGTAACGAATCTCATTTTTAAACTTGGTTAAGATTTTACTGTTGATATTTCACTGAAATGTATGCTAACAGCTGTTAAGGGAAACCAAATGAAGATATAATCAGATGCATTTTGTTAGCAGTGAGCTGCATTCTGTAAAAGGTACTTTCCCACGACGTAGGCATGAAGTGGTGCCAAGAAGCAGAGTGGAAATGCTCACTGCAGTCATCTGGGTGCAGCATCACCTGTGGGCCTGTAAACATACTTTATGAGTACATTAGCTTCACTTGTTATTAAATTATAGCAGTTTCATTATAGAGAATTAGTTTGCCTTGATTTTGTTTAAAATAACTTCTGCTCTGCACCCAGAAGATAAAATTGACATATTTTTATAATATAAGCATACTTTTTTTGTACATTGTGTTCATTCTTGAATAAAGTGAGTTCAGTGTTGGCTTGTAGATATTAAAAAGAAAGTATTGATTTTGATTCAATAAATGTTTTCTTTCAATCCTGGTTTGGGTTTTCCTTTTCATTCAAGGAATGATTTAACAGAATTCACATAGAGTATCTTTCTAATCTTACTTTTCAGTGATAACCTTTATCATGCAAAAATAGTTGTTTTAAAGAGAGATGGACAGGGGCTGGAGCGGTGGCTCAGCGGTTTCAGCGCTTGCCTGGCAAGCACAAGGACCCGGGTTCAAACCCCAGCACCACGTACACAACTAAGTGTTGGAGCAACTAAGGCCTTGTGAAAAACTAAATAAAGTTGTTTCTCTTTCTCTGTCTCTCTCACTGTCCCTCTCTCTTTAAAAAATAAAATAAAATGAAAAAATAGAGAGGGACAGTGAGAGATTCAGTTTTATTTAGTTTTTCATGTGGCTTTCGTTGCTTTGACACCTCATTGTGTACATGGTGCTGGGGTTCAAACCCGCATCCTCCTGCATGCCAGATGCCAGGCAAGTGCCACAACTGCTGAGCCACCACTCCAGCCCCTGTAATTGTAATTTTTAACTTCACAATTTACTACATAAATTAACTCAGAATGAAATGTTAGGAAATAGGAATTGGTCTATGAGTTTTTTTTTTTAATACAAGATATATTGAAAGTTAAAAAGTAGAAATAATGTGGAGCACAGGTGTGCCACAGGTTTTCATTCCCAATCAACCACAATATCTGATTTTTAATAAAGTATTAAAATTCACTTTCCCATGCTCAAGTATCATTGTAGGGTTTAAATGAAATCAGGAATTTTATTCTAGTACTTAACAGCACCAGGTGGCTATCAGCAACCAAATCACAAAGTTATAGACCACTCAGTCATCACAGAATGGGAAGTTTTAAGAGAGGGTTCCTGTTGCGGGTGACTCCTCCCCAGGGAACGCTTGGCAATGTCAGGAGTCCTTTTTTGGTTGCCACAACTTTGAGGAAAGTGAGATTGCCCGAATCTGGTGGCAGAAAACAACGGGGTGGCTAAACGCCCTGTGGTGCCACAGGACAACACAGGGCTGCCTGTCTATGGACGTGCAGAGCCACCGTGTGAGCACTGGGCTGCCTGCACAGGCTGGGGAGATATCAAGGACAGGTCAGTTACGAGAACTGCCACACAGCATTCTGAAAATAGAAACTTCAGTAAGGAAGATATTAGAGTATTTTTAAAAGTTTTAATGACTTTTGTCATTGCTCCATGTCCAAAGACTAAAAATCCAATTAAGTTCTTGCAGGATGTAGTGGCGTATTCCTAACCCCTAGCAATTTGGGATGCCAAGACAGGAGGATTGGAAGTATATTCCCCCTACCCCCCCACCACAACCCCAAGGTTCTTTACAAAATAATATTTTGACATTCTAATATTTAGACATCTATACCAATTATGAAGAAATGATGTTCGGTTTGTATAAAATGTTGAAGGAAGTGCACATAACAACAAAGACAAATCTTCAAAAAATAGTGACTGAGACAGCCTGCGATTTGCTAAAACTACAGAAAACTCAAAAAGGAATTTATGCCATCTTCTTAAAGTATGCCATTATCAGTCTTGGAAGCCATTGAAATTTTACCTTGTATTTATTGTTCCCAACCAGAATGATCCAGAATTGAAACCATTTAATGACTTCACAATCTTTTTCCATCTATTTGGCAGTTTAGCCTTTGGATTTGAGATGTTCCTGATATGTGCAGCTCCTGGGATCCTTTGGACCCCTCCCCTGATGCTGTTAATGCCCATCATCTAGTAGTTTCCCATCTGACCTGCCTTTGACACCCAGAAGAAAAAGGAATCCGTGCATTTAGAAGAGAAGTTGCTCCCTGAATAACAAGATTCAGGTGACTGCCTCTGGACCTTCTAGCAAGTGCTGTGAGAGTGATGATCTTGCCGTTGAACAAACTGCTTTCCTCTCAACAGAAGTGAATATGAGCAGAAAAGTAAAAGCAGTGCTGTGTTCCTGACCCAGATGTGTATAACCAACCTTTAACTGCACAGTTAGTTTACTGAGTAATTTAACGATCACCTAATTAGATTGAAACATGTTAGGAAATAGGATTTCTTCTGTAAAGAAAAAAGTTCATGATACCTATATGAAAGTTACTCACCAGAGATGGATTAAACAGTAGAAATAAGGTGGGGAGCTGGGTGTGATGGGCTCAGGCAGTGTCAGAAAACTCTGGCTACTGTTTCTGAATTCCTTCAAAGACTAGTGTTACAGCAGGTGTGGTGGCACACACCTGTAATCCCAGTGACAGGAAAGTGAGGCAGGAGGCTTGCAAATTCAAGTCCAGCCTGGATAATTTAGTGAGACTGTCTCAAAAACCAAAGAGGGCTGAGGGTGTAGCTCAGTGATAAAACATCTCTGGGTTCAATCCCCAGTCCCCCAAAAATAGCAACAAAACCCCTCTTTTTCACTTTTCAGAAGTAACATAAAGTAAAACTCACTACTTTGCAAAGCCACCCAGATTCAGAATTCCAAATGGGATGGTTTTATATTCGGTCTTTCCCCAGTGTTTCTCCCAGTCTTGTCCCATAACTATCATTCACAAGTGTCTTAGGTTTTGCTTACCTCTGATTATTGCTGCTTGAGAACGTACAGAAAACAAATGACTGGATTATCCCCTGGATGTAGCCATAGCCATCCTGTGCACAGGGGAGCTCAGGTTGCAGTGTGGAAGGATCAGGCCCTGCTGCAGGCCAGAAATAAGTCTAGTCTTCTCCCTCCCTTTCTCCAGCCTGCTATTCCTGAAGGAAATTCATGTAATCAGACAGACACTTAAGAGAAAATCACTCTGGTAATTCCTGAGAGACAGCAAGGTAAAAGGAATGCAGGATTCAGGTAGTCCAAACTGTGATTAATAGTTCACAAAAAAGAAAGCAAGGAAGAGTCCCTGAAGAGAGAAAAAAAGAAGAAAATAGAATTATCTCTTTATTCTTTGTGTTTTGAAATGTTTTAAATGTTGGTTTTATGGGGGATGGAGCAGTGGCTTGGTGGTTAACACACTTGCTTGTCATGAAAGAGGATCCAGGTTTGAACCCCAGCACCACATGCACAACTAAGTGTCAGAAAAACAAAAACCAGATGAAAAAATAAAATTCCCCCTTCAAAAAAATTTTTACATTATGCTTACTGCCCTTAATGGACCTTTTTTTCTGAAGACTTATATTTCCAGCTCTGGGAAATTTTATTTCTGATTATTCCCACATCTTCTGAAGATTACCACATTTCTCAATAGCAACACTTTGCTCATTAACACACACACACACACACACACACACACACACACAGCACTACCCTCAAATTTCTGGGTGAAAATATTTTGAACTAGACTTATACATACAGTAGTTCTCAAAGAAGTGAGATGATGAAATAAAGCAAACCACCAAAGACTCAGAAACTTTGCTTTCCACATACTCTTCCTGAATATATTTCACAGAACTAAGAACAAGTGAATAATTTATTAAAACACACCCACACACCTCAGAATTTTTCTTTCTTTGGTACTGGGGATTTAACCTAGGAGGTGCGCTACCATTGAGCTATATATTGGCCCTTATATAATTCTTGAGATGGTGTCTCCCTAAGTTTCAAGGATTGGCCTTAAGTTTGCGTTTCTCCTTTCTCAGCCTCCCATGTCGCTGGGATTTTATATGTGCCACGGCACCCAGCCCAGATGCCTTTATAATGAAAGCATGCATAGTTACAGAACAGAATGTAAATTTTAAAAAGTTAAATTTTAGAAGATGGTGTGGGGGAAGAGAAATGATGTTGAATGTGTCTTTTTTTTTTTTAAGAGAATGAATTTTATTTTTTATTTTTTTCATCTGGCCTTCAATTCCCAAACACTTAGTTGTGTATATGGTGCTGGGGTTTGAACCCAGTCCTTGTGCATGCCAGGCAAGTGCTGTAACCACTGAGCCACTCTCCAGCCACTCATGAATTCTTCATATGCGTGTGTGTTGAGGACATCATTACAGAAAAAAATGAGGTGAGAAATTGAAATGTAAAAATATTTTTAAAAAACAAAGGATGGAAAGTAAGTCTATTACAAGTCTTTGGTGCTTAAAATCATTTGCATAATTCAAAGTTGGTGAATCAAGAAATGGGAGTAGGATTGGAGCTGTGGCTCAATTACATCACTTGCCTGGCATGCATGAGTATGCAAGTTCAAAGGCCACATGAAAAGCTAAATAAAAATTGATTGTTTTTCTCTCTCTTTCTGACTGCCCCACTCTTAGAAAAGAAAAAGAAATGGAAGTAGGCCTACATTATGCAGAATTGAGGTAACCCTCAAATCAAAACACAATTTCTGTAAGTAGTTAATCCTCAGGAAGTGGAAATGGGGCTTCGAGAAGTGGATAAAGAGACATTTTTTAATTCATGCCATTCTATGCTGTTTAGATGTCATTCTCTTTGTTTTACCTATTTCATATTCACAGTTACTTTATATATATACTGGGGATTAAGCCGAAGGGTGCTTTACCACCAAGGTACATCCCCCAGTCCTTTTTATTTTTTTATTTGGACATGATGTTGCTAAGTTGCTGAGGATCTTGCAGAGTTACTGAGGCTGGCTTTGAACTTGTGATCCTCCTGCCTCAGTCTCCCAAGTTGCTGGCATTAACATTACATTTTGTTCAAGAAATATGAGACAGGTGATGTCAGCAAGATGGCAGATAGGAAGCTCCAAACAACAATCAGACAAAAATAGTTTTGTGGAAATTCTAAATGCCAACTAAGAAACTGCAGCAACCAAGAGAATGCCTGAACAAGTAACAGCCCCACACTCAAAATTATAGGGGATTGGGGACTGGGATGGTTACGGTGCTTGCCTGGCATGCGCATGTATTCAGATTTAAACTCCAGCACCATGTATGCAACTTAAGTGTCAGAGCAAAGAAAGCCATGTGAAAAGTTCGATAAAAACTGATTATCATTCTCTCTCTCTCTTCCCCCTTTCTCTCTCTCCTCTCTTTAAAAAAAAATAATTGTAGGGGATTTCATGGCATTTTGCTCACCTTTGCACCACCCCCTCTACCTAAGCAGGGTGGCACAGTCAAAAGAAGCTGCCCAGGTCTCTGTTTCTCCCTTGAGACTCAGGGAAGTAAAAGGGAACTTATTTGTAGTTCTGGGCTTGTCTGGGGGCTACTTGAGGGACAGTTTTCTGCCTTGCCTGATGGGAACACTGGAACACTTGAATAGGATGTTGGCAGCTGCAGAGCAGAGGTGGGTGATGTGAGGCACTGCAACACAGGTCATCTGGAGGTCCTAAGTGCTTGGGGTGGTAGGTAACAGGCAGAGGAAAACATGGGCAGCCCAGGACAGTACAAGTAAATAAACATGAGAACACAGACACGCAGTCCCAGGGAAGATGCATCACCCCATCACCCAGAAAGTTTTGCGGGACCCTAAGCCTTTACTAAGCTAGGTTGATTAATGAAGTTCTCCCTTGCTCTAAACCAGTTGGTGTAGATAGATGTGGCTGGCTGTTTTTCAGATGCCCAAATCTCAGCAAAAGATCACAAGGCATAAAGCAACAAAAGAAAAAGAAAGTAACAGTTCCCAAAAGGAACAAAAGAAATCAGAAGCCAAACCTAGAGAAAGAAACCCCTGATATACTCACAAGGAATTTAAACAATGGTCTTGAATATTGCTCAGTGAGGTGAAATAGAACATGGACAAACAACTAAATGAAATCAGGAAAAATGATTTGTTGAACAAAATGAGAATAGAGAAATAGAAATTACAAAATAGAACCAGATTCTAGTACTAAAAAATATGGTAACTGAATTGAAAAATTAACTAGAGGAATTCAACAGACTTGATTGTGCGGAACCAGTGAATGCCAGATCATTTGGAATTATTGTTTCGGAGGAGCAAAAAAGGAGGAAAGAGCGTATGGGACACTGTCAAGCTGAACAATATATACACTGTGGGGGATCCAGAAGGTGTGGGAGAGATTATTTGAAAACCAAATGGCTATAAACTTCCCAGATTTAAGGAAAGAAATGAAATACAAATATTTGAGGCTCAGTGAATTCCAAGTAGGATGCACTAAAAGACACTCACATGGACTCATAATCAAACTGCCCAAAATCCAAGAAGGACTCTTGATAGCAAGAGAAAATTACTTTAAAAAATCCTCAAGGAGCTGGAGCGGTGGCTCAGTGGTTACGGCGTTAGCCTGGCATGCGTGAGTACATGGGTTCAAACCCCAGCACCACGTACACGATGAAGTGTTGGAGCAACGAAAGCCATGTGAAAACTAAATAAAAACTGATTCTCTGGGCTGCACCGGTTGCTCAGTGTTTGAAGCATTTGCCTGGAATGTGTGAAGACCCAGGTTTGAACCCAGCACCACATACACAACTGTCAGCAAGGAAGACCAAATGAAAAACTAAATAAAGTTCATTGTCATTTTCCCTTTCTCTCCTTTAAAAGAAAAAAAATTGATTCTTTTCCACTATCTCTTTCTCTATGGAAAAAAAAAAAAATCAAGGGCTAGAGTGGTGGCTCAGCAACTATGGCACATGCCTGGCATGTGTGATGACCCAGGTTTGAACCCCAGTACCATATACAAAATGAAGTGTTGGAGCAACAAAAGGTACATGAAAAACTAAAGTTGCTTCTCTCTTTAATGTTCCCTCTCTCTTAAATAAAAAAAAAGATTATACACTGACATAGGCAAATGGTGGAAACATTGCCTGGCACAGTGGCACATGTCTGGAATCCCAACTCAGGAGGCTGAGGCCCTAACAAAATTACCCTGTCTTAAAATTTAAGAGTTGGGTATGTCAGTGGTAATGTGCCTCTGGGTTATGTGAGAAATAGAAAGCCAGGTGGTTCGTTCTCAGGATATGTTGTTCAGCTTTGATTGGATCCAGTTGTAGCCATTTTAATTATAGCCCTTCCCTTCACCCACCCTCATTTTAAAGTTAGCTGATTATGGAGATTTCACCCTTGAGCTCCTCCAATGGGGGCAAAGGGTAGGGCTGTATTAGGGATAAAAACAGGTGGACTGCTTGCCCAGGTGCACTTGCTGGTCAGGCTCCAGGAGCACGTCCTTCTGTAAGGGGTAAAAGTTTGCCTTGCCCACCCACTTTTGAGCATGTTTGATTTCTTATGGCACCTCAGTATTTCTAACAGTTAAATCACAAGCACCAAGTGGTGGTGGTGGTGCTGGTGGTGTGAATCATACACCATGGCCAAGTAGGATTTAATTGGGATTTAATTCTGGAATTTGAGGATGGTTAAACATGAAAATCAGTCAAATATACCACATTTCCAAATGATAAAAATAAATCCCACATGATCATTTCAATTGGTGCAGAAAAACTTGACAAAATTCAACACCCTTTCATAATAAAAGCACTTAATAAACTAGGAATAAAAGGAAACTACTTCAACATAATAAATGATAGAAAAGATCAACAGTGGATATCAGTGATGGCAGACTGACAGCTTTTCCTCTGAGATCAAGGACCAGATATGGTTGCCTGCTGTCACAAATTCTCTTGCACAAATGACTGGAAATCTTAATGAAAGCAATTAGGTAAAAGCAAGGAAGAAAAGGGCATCTGAATGGGAAGGGAAAGATCTCTGGTTGAAAGGAGACATGTCCTGCATGTAGGAAATCCTGAAGTTTCCACACGACAACTGTTAAAACTAATAAACTCAGCAAAATTGCAAATACAAAATCAATACAATGAAATCAGTTTCATATATCTAATAATGAACAATCTGAAAAGAATATTAATAAAACTCCAGCTTCTTCCATAAGCAGCCTAAGGTGATTTGTGAAAATGGTTCACAATAAACTTGATCCACATAATTCTACAAATTAAGAAGCTCAAATCTTCACTTTCACTGCCCAGGCCATCAGGAGTATGCATATCCAAAACCCAACCAAGAATCTGAAAGGGGTCACTTTAAAGAAGCAAGGTGTGTGGTTCCGTCATCCTGGTGGAGCTGGGAGGCCACGTCAAACGGGGTGGACACAGGGTTGGTAGCTCCAGGAGCAGTGTCCTCCCGGTTGCCCTTGCTGAGCTGCTTTCCTTTGCCACTCCCTTCTGCCATGATGTTCTGCCTCACCTGGGGCTCAGAGCTGTGGAGTCAGCTGGCCACGGACAGAACCTCTGAAACTGAGCCAAAATAAACTTGTATAAGTTGTCGCAGCAAGGAAAAAGCTGACTAAAACAAATGGGTTCCAAGAAGTGGGATCGTTGCTGTGACTAACCAGACCCTGTGATTCAGAAGCCTTTGGAGCTGGGTGAAATTTTAAAAAGTTGAGAGATGGAGCGGATGTGTGCCCTGGGCCGGCTTGACAAGTCATTGTGCTGTGCTCGCTTGCTTGGTCCACCCTGCCTCAGGCTCAGCCTCTCCAGGTCGTCATATTCCCATATGAGCCAACAATCTTGTTGGTGGAAATATACCCACAAGATTAAGAATAGGATTTCAAAGAGATATTTGTACACTATTGTTCATAGCATTATTCACAATAGCCAAAGTAGAAGAAGCAATCCAAGTGTTCACTGACAGACAAGTGAATAAATGATGACATAAACATACCATGAAATATTTGGCCTTGAAAAGGAAGGAAATTCTGTTTCATGCTATCTCGCAGATAAACCTTGAGGACATACGCTAAATGAAATAACAAATAAGTCACAAAAAGACAAATATGATTTCACTAATACTACATATTTGGAGTAGACAAATTCATATACACAGGAAGTAAAATGGTGGCTTCCAGAGGCTGGGGAAGCAGGGAAAAGGGAATTATTTGATAGGTATCAGTTCAGGTTTGCAAGATGAAATGTTCTGCAAGCTAGTTCATAACAATGTACCCAACGTTACTGAACTGTACACTTAAAGAATGGCATGGTGAATTTCATGTTGTTGTTTTACAGTCTTAGAACAGGAAAAAAAACCCTCCTCTAGAGACTATCACATGAAATAATGTGCTGTGGCCAGAGAGGGAGGGGAACCAGAAGGCAGTGATAGACGTTTCCTGTCCTATGAGAGCAGAAGCACGTGTTTGGAGCAGGGGGACAGTCACACTCATGCAATAACCCCAGACTCCAAAAGCTGTTGTGTCTCACCCTAGAGATCAGGTTGCTAGTCTGCACTGAGATTGCACCAAGTGCAAACATTCAGAGAAACTTGACCAAAGTCAAGTCCAAAGGCTTTAGTTCTGGCTTGTCAAGTTCTTCATTCCATTGAAACTGGAGCTTCATCAAGCTTTAACAATATTTTCTACTTTTTTTTTTGTTCTGTCATCTCCAAGATTAGACATTTCAATTCTATTTGTATCCATGGCTTCCTTGGAGGACAGAGTCAGAAATGTCAGCTTTTTGGAGCTCTTTCTGTTCCAGGAAGTGTGGGCAGGGGACAAGTGTTGGGCCTCTGTCTGGAGATCTGCAGCAGGACAGCAAGAGTTCTTAGGCACATGCCCGCACACTGATTGGAGTTGAGGATTGCAACTGCTTTCTGGCTTCTGACCTTCCAAAAGCCATCGGCCTTAGGGTAGGCTGCTGTAAGGTGCTCACTGGCATCCCTTTACTGTCTTTTAAAATATTTTGGGGTCTGGAGCGGTGGCTCAGCAGTTGGAGCACTTGCCTGGCATGTGTGAGGACCCGGGTTCAAACCCAAGCATCACATATACAACTAAGTGTCAGAGAAACAAAGGCCAGAAGGAAAAACAAAGTTGATTATCTCTTTCAAAAAATTTTTTTTTCAAACAAAAGATACTTTGAATGCATTCATCCTTAACCCTGTCCTACCTGCAGTATTTGGTTTAAAGAGTACAGCGTCCTCCTAGGTCTCCAGGGCATAGAGCGCTATATTGAGTCTGGGCTCCTGAGGAGTCAGATTCTAGCTTCGGCACCGGTGTTCCCCCTGCCACACAGGAGACAGTCTGGCAGAGTAGCGTAGAATCCTTCTCTTTTCTGCCCTGCTGCCTTTCTTTGTCTTTCAACAGAGTTGAGCACTGGCCAGCAGCTGCCACCAGGCAGACTTCACCCTCGCTCTGCATTCTGTCCTACAAACTCCCTGCTCTTCCTCATAACTCTCCAAATTCCTTTCTCCGGGTAACCATGCCTTCTCCAATCTGTGGAGTCCTGGTGGGACTACAAATAACCAGAACACGCATACATGATGGTGGGGGGTCCAGAGCGAGGTATTCTGTTCCTTCCAAAGCCCAGTTGTGCCAGGGCAGTGGAATAGACCCAAAAAACCAAACCAAACAACAAAAAAACCTGGAAACAGTGCAGAAGGCCAAAGGCTTTCTCATTAGCTTGCTTAATTTGCTTTGTATGACCAGCATCCCAAGGAGCAGCTGTCATGGATTATGTGCAAGAAGCAACTTTCTACAGATAATGTTAATTTGCCCTAGATCCCAGTGTGCATGAGGAAAAAACCAGCGTCCTTCAAGAAATACGCATCCGGATATTCTGGCCCAGGATCACTTTCATTGTTCCCTTAACTTGGCTAGGTTTTTGGGAACAGGACATAGTGGCTTATTGTTCCCCTGTTCTTTAAGAACAATATACCCCCCCTCTAGTTCCCAGATTGTAGGTTGACAATAGTCCCTGGATGACTGCAGGATGCCCCTCGTAACCTCAGCCTACCACCAGAAGAAAACCTGCCTGGGGCCAACACACAGCGGAAAGGACATGGAGAGCTGGAAGGAGCAGCATCAGGAGCCCTGGCGGTATTGAATTCCGATTCCTGAGCATTCCCAGGAATAACCAGGTATGAGCTGTTTGACTCAAGCTCATTTTTACCCTCTCTACCCCTCTGTTATGTCATCTGTGAAAATGGGGGAATAAAAGTTCTTTATCAGGAAGTGGGTGAGAATGCGATCACCTAAGCCGACCTGGTGCCTGTCACGTGATTGGCATTTCCTCCTCCTCCTCCCAACCCCACTAACCTACAGGCAGGGACCTCTACTGAGTGCTCTCTTCCTCCATCATTAGACTGGAGCTTTTGGGAACCTTGGGTTAATAAAAGTAAAGTGAATGAACCAATAACTGAACCTACACTGGAAGATGTCCCTTCTGTGCTTAGTTCTTAGGAAGGGCAGAGATCATAATGACATTTTCTTAATGCTCACTCGACCAGATGCCTGTGCTGCTGAGTTCTTTCACTAGACTTTGTAAAACTAAACCGAAGGTTTGAGGAACTTACTCAAGAGCTGCCTGGAGCTAGACCTGATCTGCGAGCTCCGTGATTATTTGCTCTGAGGTGCTAAAGATGGCCCTGAGAGACAGGAGAAATTCTACTGAAATCACAAACTGCCAAACAGAGGAGGGAGCCAACATCAGGGAAGCAGCAGTAGTCAAGCAAGCAAAGGAGCAGCCTGGCAAGCGGGTTTAATTTAATCCCAGACTTCCTGGCTGGGCTGCTCTGGGTTTCCCCCTTCTTTAGGGACCAGCATGCCAGGAAAGTCCCAGGTCCACGTCATGGGTTTTGAAGCCCATGGAGTTTTTCATATAGAATGCTAGGTTAATATCTGCCTGAGAGTTCAACTGAAAGCATCAGATAGGCATTCACAAATTTTATTGCCATTGACGATTTATGTATCCCCAGAAGTCCCGGTGTGTGCCAGGCACGGCAAGGATACTCCACACACAGTATTAGGCCTCATCTTCTTGGAGTCCTCCAGCAAACAAGGTCCTTGTGTGCAATGATTTTTACTGTCTGCTGAGGAACAAACACAGTTCTTAGTCCGAATGTATTGGGCAGATGCTGAAAAATCTGAGCTTCTAACCATAGCTCTTTTGGGATATTTGATTCCTGCTACAACCAGATTCCGGTGCAAGATCTTACTCTTCAAGTCATTAATTTCTGGTAGAGTATCCAGCATAGGTTGGTCTCAATTAGAGGTTATCCCATGTACACATGTAGACATGAAAAAGAAAAGGATATCATATGATGGAGTCTGATTTTCAGTTTTCAGCTACAAGTGCAAGACTACTCTGAGGCATTTTCTTTTTTTTGTTTTTCTGAGGCATTTCTTCATGTACACTTGATATTAAGTGAACATCACTTAATATTTCCCTTCTCTGTATTTTTACACCCTGCTGTTGAATTTGAATGACTTCACCTGAATTGAGAAAGGTTTCTTTGATAAGAAATTTCTAGAAGGTGTTTTCTGGGCTGAAATTTCCAAAGTTCGGACCTGATCTCTCTCTGAATATACATGGATAGATTGATGGTGAAGAAGAATGATGTGTGTGCAACAATGCATATGCAATGAAATAGATGAGGCTCTAAGTGATCACAAATAAAAATAGTTTAAATTATCCTGCATTATTGTGAAACAAGGACAAGACTAACAATCATCTTACAGGTATCAAAAGCCTTTTCAAGCACCAGATTTTTAATTACACTAAAATATTCACAGTGTAAAATTTACCATCCTAACTGTAGTTTTAAGTATTCAGCTACAATTGCTTTGCGTATCAATCTCCAGAATATTAATTTTTTTTAGAGAGAGGACAGTGAGAGAGGGAGAATCAATTTTTATTGAGTTTTTCACATGGCTTTCGTTGCTCTGACACTAGGTTGTGTAGGTGGGTGCTAGGGTTTGAACCCTTTTACTTGCGCATGCCGGGCAAGCGCCCTAACCCTTGAACCACTGCTCCAGACCCTGCAAAACTGAAATTATATCATCAAACAACTCTCCACATCTGCTACCTCTCCAGTCCTTGGGCAGCCACTATTCTACTTTCCATGTGTATGAATTTGATTATTCTAGATACCTCATGGGAGTGGAATCATACCTGTCTTTTGTGATTGACTTATTTCACTTGGAATAATGTCCATTCTCAAGGTTTATCTATGTTGTAGCAGAATTTTCATCTAAGGTTGAATATTCCTATTCTACATTTATCCACTCTTATGTTGATGGACAACTTGGGTTGCTTCCACCTTGGCTATCATGAATAATGCTGCTATGAACAAGAGTGTATAAATATCTTAAGACTCTACTATCTTGTGGGTGTGTACCCACCACTGAGATTGATGGATAACATGGTAATTGTTTTATTTTTTGAGGAATGTCCACATTGTTTTCTTTTTTTTAGAAGAGAGGGAATTTTTTTTCATCTGGTTTTATTTTTTCCTATTTTCATTTGTTTATGTGGTGCTGGGGATCGAACCCTGGACCTTGCCTATGCCAGGCAAGAGCTCTAACACTAAGCTACCTCTCCAGCTCCTATACTGTTTCCTTAACAGCTGCAGCATCTTATATTCTCAACAACACTGCACAAGCATTCCGATTTCTCCACATCCTTGTTTACATATTATTATTATTTTGCAGTTCTGGGATTGAACCCAGGGCTTTGTGCATTTTAGGCGTTACAAGTAAGCTACATCCACAGCCCATTTAAAAATTTCGAGATAGGGTCTCACTAAATTGCCAAGACTGCCTTCAAACTTTTAATCCTCCTGAGCAGCTGGGATTGCAGACATGTGTGACTTCACCTGGCCTTTTTTTTTTTTTTAAATAGGAACCATTCTAATGAGTGTATTATTTCCTTGTGAATTTGGCTTACAATTCCCTAGTGGTTAGTAATGTTAAGCATTCTTAGATGTACTTAGTCAATTGTGTATTTTCTTTGGAGCAATATCTATTGCAGTTCTTTGCCCATTAAAAAAATTTAATTATTTTTCTGTTGTTGAGATTTTTTTGGGGGGCGAGTGGAGGAGGTGCAGTTACTGGGGATTTAATTCAGGAGCAATTTATCCCTGAGATACATTCCTAGTCCTTTTTATTTTTTAATTATTTATTTGAGAGCAAGCAAGAATCAGTTTTATTTAGTTTTTCATGTGGTTTTTGTTGCTCTGACACTATTGTGTACGTGGTGCTGGGATTTGAACCCATGTCCTTGCACATGCCAGGCAAGCACCATAACCACTGAGCCCCACTCCAGCCCCATTTTTATTTATTTTTGAGATATGATCTTGCTAAGTTGTTCAGGCTAGCTTTGAACTTGCAATCCTCCTGCCTCAGCCTCCGTAGCCTCTGGGATTACAGGCATGTGGCACCATGCTCAGTAAGCCACAGGTTCTGATCAGAATGACGGGGCTTTTAGAAGGGCATGGTATCAGGTCACCATGTGTTCCAGACTGCATTATTCAAAAAATGGCCACAGCAATATTTTCTGTCCCACATGGTCTTCTAGAACCTTGAACTTATAATCTATTTCCCCTGCTCCCCTGCCACTGACTAGGCAAGACATTGTGACTGATGAGTATGATGTAATGCAGTCGAACTGAGGGACTTCAGGGCTAGGTGATGAGGAGTGACACAGCTTCCATAGCTCCTTTTCAGTATGTTCTTAAAACCCAGCCTCTGTGAAACAAGGCCAACTCAGTCCATAGAGAGAGGGGTGGATCATGCGATCAGAAACCAAGTCCTCAAGCAGCCGCCAGCACTAGCTCCCAGTAAGGAGCCCTCAGATAATTCCTGTCCTCAGGTTAAGGCCTCAGTTTTATGTGGAGCAGAGACAAGTGCAAATTCCTGACTTAAAACAAGCATAATTTTTTTTAAATACC
This sequence comes from Aplodontia rufa, assembly GCA_004027875.1. Classification (NCBI taxonomy): domain Eukaryota; kingdom Metazoa; phylum Chordata; class Mammalia; order Rodentia; family Aplodontiidae; genus Aplodontia; species Aplodontia rufa. The sequence goes on along the minus strand of PVKS010002655.1, from coordinate 92,257 downwards.
ACTGTTTTGGGTTGATTGGCTATACAGCCATAGTAACTGGAACATTACATTAATAAAATGAGAAAAAAAAATCACAATGATTTCAATAGATGCAGAAAAAGCATTTAAGAGTTCAATATTTATGACAAAAATGTTCCATAAAACTAGGAATAAAAAAGAGCTTTCTTAGTCCAATAGAGAACTTACAGCAAACATTATTTCATGGTGAAAGGCTGACGATTTAGGAAGGAAGAAATGGAACTATCTTTAGCTGCAAATTATATGCGTATGCAGAAAATTTAAACTATTAATCATTAGACATGAGCTTAGTAAGGTTGATGGATGTTATATCCACATTTAAATCAATTTTATTTCTATGTACAAAGACTAATTAAAAGTTGAAAATGTGAAAGCTACTACTGTTTATAAAAAGGGAAACATCAAAAAATTAAAATAGATTTCATATGAAAAGTATGAACACCAAAATAAAATATAAATGGAGAAATAAACCAAGTTCCCAGATCAGAAGACTAAATTTCATGAAGATATATTAATGTCCTTCAAACTGATGTATAAACTCAAGAATATTCCAATCAAAATGGCAATTGTTTGTATGCATACATGCAGGTATACCTGTGTGTAAGCTGATATACTAGTTCTAAAATCCACTTGGAAAAAGTGATACAAGAACAACTAAGATATTCTTGAAAAAGAATAACAGGGCCAGAGAATTTCCTTTATTAGACATTAATATGTATTATAATGCTAGAATAGTTAGATAGTGTGGTACTGGGAAATGAACAGACCAATAAAATAGAATACAGATCCCAGAAATAAATATGTATTCAGATGGCATTGAAATGCAGTGGGGGAAAGGCTTTATTTTTTCAATAAATGGTGGAATGAATTGTAGATAGAGGAATGAAATCTGACTCCTACCTCATATTATATTCAGAAATCTGTTCTAGATGTATTTTAGAAATGAATTTAAAACATAGAATAGGTTCATGGAACTTTTTCTAGTTTAGAATTAAGATACCATTAAGGGTGACAAAGTAAACCAGAGTGAAGATTTCACCATAGGTAAAACTGACAAAGGAGTCATATCCAGAATATATAAATAACATCTACAATTAGAAAAAAAATACACAAAAGGCATTTCACAAAAGAAATCTAATGATTAATAAAAAGCTGAAGGAAGCTAAACCTCATTAATAACTAATGAAATGTAAACTAAAACTACATACATATTTTATTAAATTTTATTTAAATGCCAATACTCAAAAAGTGTTTCACATCCAATGCCCAAGTTTACAAACACCTGCATTGGGAACTAGCTGCAGCTGTGCTGTTTATTCATGGTTGTCCAAAGATTATGCAACCAGAATCTGTTTAAAGTTCCCTGGAATTTTCTGGTGTGAAAATGCTCCCAGTTAGGGACTGGAGAGGTGGCTCAGCAGCAGAGTGCTTGTCTGGCATGCATGAGGACCCAGGTTTAACCTCCAGCACCACATGAACAACTAAGTGGAGGAAAAACAAAAACCTGATGAAAAAATAAAATTAACTCTCTTAAAAAAAAAAAGGCTCCCAGTTCATTACTTCTGTGAAGGAAAGTTTTCCCCAAATACTTCACTACGGTGTGTGGACATAATCTGGAAAGATAGGAAATCATCTTGCTCTCATCCATTTAAAAAAAGATCCCCAGGAAGAATCCCATTGTAGCATGAGGCCATCTAGTGGCTCCTGTGTATTTTTACCATATTTCCCCATTTGAGCCCATCCGCTTCCTTTCTTCCTAAGCAGTTTTCTGCCCAGGATCATCTGCCATTGCACTCCAGAGGGCAGTTAACACTTGCACAATGTTGTTCATTCCAAACCGACACAGAGGCTTTCATAATGAGATTAAGCACCTCTCCACTTGTTTATTGGATAACTTTTTCTCTTCTGTGAAATGCTTAAGTCTTTTGACTGTTTTCTATTGGGTGTTTTCTTTTGGTATATAGAAGTACTTTATATAGTCTGTATACCAGATCTTTGAAGGTTATTGATGGATTAACTATTTCTCAACTCCCTGGCCTTTTTGGTGAATGTCTTCCCTGATCCTTTTCTTTTTTTAAGGAGTGGGGAGAGAATGAATCAATTTCATTTACTTTTTCATCCGGGTTGTTAGGAGACGTAGTTGTGTATGTGGTTCTGGTGTTTGAACCTGCACATGAACCTGACGATAAGCTTCCTGTCCTCAGCCTTGACTAAGCCATCGAACTTACCATGGGTGGAATTATACCAGAACATGCAGATCATGTAGTTGAATTCAATGAAGGGGTCATCAACGGTGACAGTATATACTTTGCCAGAGTTGAAAGTGGCCCTGGTGACTACATGTCCCTTTCACTTCAACGTTTACAATTGTGTCTAAGAGACACAGCTGGCATTGCACGAGACGAGATGTGAGATGTGAGATGTGTCCGATGAGAATGAGCAGACAGCCTCAATTATGTCTTTTAGATTGTATTTCTCTAAGAATCTCTACCATTCCTGAGATTTTGATATGTCAATTCAACATTATTTCTTCTGTTTTTGGTATAACTTAGCCATGAAGCCATCGATGACTGAAATTTTCCTCTGTGGAAAGACTTAAGAATGTTAGATCCAATTTCTCTATTATAGGACTACTAAATTTTCCTCTTCCTTATTATGGTTTTGGTAACCTATTTTCCCCCCTTTCTTTCTGTGGTACTGAGGATCAAATTCCAGGGTCTCGTGCATGGAGGCAAATGCTCCAACCACATCACCACACCCTTAGCCCCACAAACAGTTTCAATTATCAATTCCAAAGGCTTTTTTTTTTTTTTTTTAATACTAGGGACTGAACCCAGGGGCTCTAAACCACTAAACCACATCCTCAACCCTTTTTATATTTTATTTTCAGACAGAGTCTTGCTAAATTGCCAATGAGTTTTGAATTTGCAATTCTCCTGCCTCAGCCTCTGGAGTCACGGGGATTACAGGCATGTGCCGCTGTGCATGGCTTATTCTCTTTCGTGATTTTAAAATCATGATTATTTTTCATTCCTATATTGATCCTACTCCTGATTCCTTAAAAAGGCTGCATTACAATATATATACTTGTCCAAAAGAGTAGGTATGATCCAATTTGCTGTGCATTTGATATCCATTCTTTCCTTCTTCACTGCAAAGAAATACAATTTTGTTTGGAGTGTCAAATGCTCAGATAAAACTGATCACTTTCCTGATTTCCTCAGAGGTCATACAAAAGTTTTGACTACTGGGATTTTAAGCAGAAAGACACAGTGGCACTTCTTGCTTTGCTAATAAAAAGGGACACACATTTATATATTTCCCTTTAAGTCCTTTCTTCTTCCTTCCTGAAGTACTGAGGCAATTCCCTGGAGTTTGTCAGGTTCTTCAAGTCATTTACAACACTGCAGAGTTACTGTATCAGACCTGAATAGTTTGTTTGTGGACTTTTTTTATTATAAAAGAAAAACAATGCCTAATGGAGTTTAAGTCACTGTTAATTGGTTTGCAATCAGACACAATTTTAACCTAAGCAGATTGTTTCAGATTCCATATGGAAACTGAAGCCTCCAATTTTTCTGGTCTTCACATCAACACAGTTCCCAGACTGGCACTCTTGAGTGGGCAGGTATACTTACTTTATTCCATACATTCACAATAAAGTACAGAGAAGGTTAATGTAGATTCTTTATTGATTCCACCAATGTATTAGTAGATATGATAATAATAAATGGTACTTTTACATTCTCTTAACCAAAAATATAACAAATATTTACACTCAGTAAAAATACAAAAAGCATACAGAGGCACTGTCTTTCTAAAAGACATAAGTTTAAGAGGTATCAAAAAATAGGAGACACATTGCTTGTTACAGGACACCTTACAATCATTGAATTGTGCAGTATAATTGCTATTTTGATTATTACAACTGTGCAATTTTGTTTTTGTCTTTTGCTGATAAGCTTACATGTTTCAATTTTAAAAGATCAAGTTGCAATCTGTAAATTAAAAATAAGGAAGGCCTTAAAAAAAAGCACAATAAAAGTTAAAAATGAACTGGGTTTCAAGCTGAAATCTGAAAATGTACTGTGATACGTCCCTGAAGATTCATCCTTTTTCCCCTAGTAATGCTATCTAATGGGATACACACAATTTAACATAATGTTTTCTAGGAACTTCTATATCCAAATAACAACCACTGTTTTAACTACGTAAGGGAACTTTTTCTCCCCTCCCCCCCTTTTTTATAGGGGAAAGGATACTTTGTAAAGAACATTTTTCTAGGTTTGTTTTTAGAAATCCCCATGATTTACTGCTGAAAAGACTCAGAAGAGTCTGATCTGGGAGAGACTCTCAAGGAGGTGATATAGATGACAGTAATCTAACAGTGACCTAACTTATCACCCTCATGAAAATCCATTAAAGATTTTTTTTCCTCCAAAGATCATCTTGAGAAAAATCATTCAGAGGAAATGAGAATCTATTAATTACTATATACTTTAATGGAACCTTGCATTGGATTTACTATTTCTCCAAATCTTGCATTATGAAGAGGTCCTACTGAAACTTAACATTTGGCAAAAGTTTATACTGAGGGTTTACTGCTTTACAAGTCTTGGCAGATATAGTCTTTTCAATAAAGTTCAAATTTATAAAATAAGTACAAATAGGGATTTGGAACTGGACCAAATTTATGTTAAGGCTTTCCTGTTCTAGTCATACGACAAACTAAGAAAAGGTAGAGATGTGCCCTAAATTAAAATTTGAAAAAAATCAAAAGTTCATGATCTTGTATCAAACTACAAAGCATTTGGTTTTAGTTCCTGATCAATGTGATCAGCTGATCCAAACACTCATAGTTAAAGCTAGATACAACAAAGGCAGCTACATGGTACAAGTCCAAAACCACAGGCCTCAACTCTCAGAGCAAGGAATTGTTTATACCACTAAGGACAAAGACAGGTAAGGCTTCTATTTGGTTTGAAAGACCTGCTAAATAAATAGATGCTGTGCAAACAGCACATTTTTCTGGAGTAATAGATATAAAATAGAATAAATACCCAAACTTGATAAAAAGGTGGTTATAGCAAAAATATCTTTCATTCTTTTGTTTTGCTGCAGACACAAAAACAAAATCAGAGAATAAAAAAATTCATACTCAGAGAATCACTCAGAGAAAATCACTAGAGTGTGACTTTTTTTTTTTGGTACCAGGGATTGAACCCAGGGGTGCTTAGCCACTGAGTCACATCCCCAGCTCTTTTTATATTTTATTTTGAGACAGGGTCTTGCTAAGTTGTTTACAGTGTGGCTAAGTTGCTGAGGCTGGTTTTGAACTCGAGATCCTCCTGTCTCAGCCTCCAGAGTTGCTGGGATTACAGGCATGCGCCACTGCACTTAGAGTGCAACTTTCAAACTAGGATTTTTGATTCACTTTTCACTTCAAAGGACCAAGAAAGCTATGGAGCCAACTAATTTTATTCTAACATTCCTGGGTGGTTAATTTCTAAGGCTTAAGTTTCAGATTAATGTTTTTCCTCCCCCAGAGGAATTTTTCATTATTTTTCTTAAAACAAAGAGATAAACATTTTGCTGGGAAAAATAAATTAGTACCATTTATTTACCACCTGGAACTCATTTATGATTTTAAAATAACAGGGACAGGCAGGAATATAAGTGAGAAAACTACGTAAAAAGTACAGATTCCTGAAAAAGAAATCACAAATTAAATCCTAAAGTCATATATGGAGAACAATTCTGAAGTAAACCCTTTTTGGCTCCAAATTGATCTGGATGGTGCACCTTAAAGGCTTTGGCTTTCTTCTTTTTTCGGTTACCATAGAAATTTATGAAAATCTAATTTTCTTTACATTAAAAAGCAAATGAAAAAAATTAAAAATTAAACTCAAAGTATACAGAAAACATGCTTAATTTGTAAAAAAAACTGTGAAAAATCTACTTCATCCAGTAAACAGTCACTGATATTTTAATTTAATACTTAATTAAGAATGCCATGCCCAAGAGACCAGAAAGGTATGTATGTCCTCTCAAGGGCTAAAATGGGAGCTAAGAGATAATCACTTTTACAGGTCCAGCTCCTTTTCCTCCCACAGAACTTCCTACCATTTATCTACCTTGGTGAGCTACTGAGCTTTACTGAGAAGGCTCAGAGGTGCAGGTTTTATCAAGATTAGATGCAACCCCACACTGAGAGATGTGGGGATACAGGACAATGCATAAGGTCAAATTCATCTTCACAATTATAACATCTATGATTACACTTCTTTTAAAAACTGAACTCTATATTTGAGTTGTCAGAAATTTTAGTTTTGGGTTTCTATAGAGAAGGATTCTTTAGAATCCATTCATAATTTTAGTTTACAATTAGATGTAGCATGACTTTCACTTAAGAAAGAATTTATATTAATGTCATTTGACATGAAACTTCACTCTTTGGAAATCAGGGTTCTATCTACCATCTTACCTCCCCCCCTCCCCGTTCCCAAAGGTCTGACAAGAAAACCTGTGGCAGCTTTATTTCATACCATGTTCTAGCAGGTTCCTAACACTTCCACTGCAAAGGGTGACCTAGCTTGCTCAAACTGAAACTCTCCCTTGCGTTGGTGCTCAGATCGTTACATCTCTGTATATATCAAGCACATCATCTTTACAAAGATGACTTTTGTTTGGTCAGATTAGAGACAGTTTTATGACCTCAAACAAACATCAGCTAATAAGAGCTCCCACATACAAACAAAACCACAACACTTCAAATAATAAGTTACTTTTTAAATATACAAGAGTAACCTTAGCATTGGCAGACATTTTGAATTTGTCCTTTAGCCCAAGCTATGGGTTGGAAATAAAAATACCACTACCTTTAAAATAACTTGTGAAAGGAGAATCTACAGTGATATACATGGGGATGACTGAGTTTGGACTGGTCTATAATGTGGTCCCAAGGCAGATATGGTGTGCAAAGTGCAGAATGGTAAACAGGCACAGCATCAGTGGCTAAGGAAACTGCATCTTCAGGGATTAAATGAAAGCAAGTATGACCTAGGTCAATCTCACTGTTCAGAGGGCAGGGAATGAAAACTCTGGGTTAGTAGGAGTAGCAAGCTACTTGTTGACAATGGCCTGTAGAATCATCAAGTCCATGTCTCCATGACTTTTGGTGGTCTTCAAAAGGGTTATTCAATGGTTAGACTGCTGACACCTGTTCATTTTCTGGAAAACAAATAAACAAGCCCCTCGTTAACACAGATCTGGTAATAATCTAGTTATTTGTTGTCCATTAGAAAATTTACCAATCTCAACAAAGAAATCTTCTCAATAGCCCATCAAGGCCTCCTATATTTTACTGTCATGACATTTCTGATCACACCAAAGGCGACAAAAAAACTGGAATTTCATAAAAGTTTTTAAAATCACTTTATTATTCTACTGTTTAAAAAAATAAAACCCCATTTATTTTGGCTGGATGTGGTGGGACATATCTATATGATCCCAGATATTCAAGAGACACTGAGGCAGGAGGATTCCAAGTTCAAGGTCAGCCCAGGCAACACAGTGAGAAGCCTATTTCAAAAAGGAGCTGAGGATGTAGCTCAGTGGTAGAGCATTCCTTGGTTCAATCCCCAGTACCATAAACAACAACAACAAAAACTTGACTTAAGAAAGCCAATTATTGGGCTGAAGCGGTGGCTCAGAGGTTGTAGTGCTTGCCTGGAAACTCCAGCACCACATGCATAACTAGTATCAGAGAAACAAAGGCCAGATGAAAAATAAAATTAAATTGATTCCTTTTCTCTCTCTTACTTTCTCCCTATATCTTAAAAAAAAAAAGCCAAATATTTTTTAAAATATTGCCACAGTTATAAAGTCAATTAAGCATATTACTAATAAGAGGAACTATATCAACAGCATCATTTCAGACAATTTGGCATTTGAAACATTTCCATGCATTAATGTAAACCACAACTCCACTGATGTCAAGTGCCTCCTTTCGAAATTATCATATTAGACTGAGTTGCTGTCCTATCAAAGATAAGAACACTCCATTGGGTCCCAGCAGAAGGGCACTGGGCTCACAGAAAGGAGCGGCTTGCATCTCCATTAAAAAAAACAAAACAACAAAAAACCAGAAAAAAGAAAACATTAAAAAAAAACCAAAAAACAAAAAACAAAAAAAAAAAAAAAAAAAAAAAAAAAAAAAAAAAAAAAAAAAAAAAAAAAAAAAAGAGAAAAAAACAAACAAAAAAATCCCCCCAACACCATCATATTTAGGGATTTCTTACCTTTTTAAACAAAGATTTTTAAAGCATTAAAAAAAAAATCTGTTAACTAATTCCCATAAAATAACCAGAGACCATTTACTGTTGGTTCAGCAATTCAATTAAGAGCCATTAAGGTAGTTTGTCAACATACCATCTGCTTCACTATCTGCATCAGTCACATCTGCTAGTTTAGGATGAGATGGCTCCAAATTATGCCTTTGAGAATGAGTTACAATCTTCGATGGAACACAGGCCATGGGGCTGCTACTGAGAGAAGCTGGTGGCAGTTTAGAGAGGCTGTTATGCATCATCTTTGACCTCTGCACTGCCACACTATAATCTGGAGGTTTTAGGTGCGGGTGGGGTCCTTCCTTTAGGTCCGCTAAAGAAATTCCCATATATCCTGGAGGAGTAGGAGGTGGCTCCCTATACCTATCATCCTTCTTGGGTGAAGTGACACAGTACACTGGCATGAAAAATAAGCAGTGGAAATGTTAATGAAAAATGTAACAAATAAAAAACACACACACACTGAAGTTTATTATAATGACAAAAGAACTTAGATAAAATGAATACATTTAAATAAAATGAGATTAAAACATTTTTATAAAGTTTAATAATACTGAAACTTGTTTTTAAAATACATAAGCAATTACATTGTTTTATAAACATTAAAGAGAATGAGTTTGTGCTAAAGATGACACCAATGGCAAGCCTCCTTCTGCAGCTCAGCCCTCATACTGCACAAGTTTGTGACAAACTACAGAACTAACATTAGTCCTAAAAACGACAAATATTTAAAAATTCACCCTAAACATCATCTCTGTTGACTGGTAGAGTTTTCATTTTTTTTTTTAAATTTGCATCATTTGAGAGCTGTTTTACCCTCTCCCTGACACACAAACTACTGTTTTCTAGTATTACTGGGTAGACTAGTTCTCAATCTGGACATGTAGACAAATTGAACTTTCTTGGTACAGATGAACTAATTTCTTTAAGGCGCTTACTTCTAATTTCTGCTTTTTGATTAAGTGGAGAAGAAAAAAATAATTTTTGGAAATTGATCTTAAATATCAGTGAACATTAAAAATTAATGTTGACTTTATGGGTTGGAGCGGTGGTTCAGTGGTTAGAGCACTTGTGTGGCAGGTGCGAGGACCCAGGTTCAAACCCTAGCATCACATATACACACAACTAAATGTTGGAGAAACAAGGGTCAGATGAATAAATAAAGTTTATTCTCTCTCTTAAAAAAATGGTGACTTTATATGTTTTTTCCTAAGTTTTTTTTTTTTTTTTTTAAATAAACTCTGGGACTAGTTCATAAAAACATGAGAATTAGGTAAAAGAGGAAGCTTCAGGTAATGAAGACAAATGGCTCAGTATATCTTGATTTATGCAATTGACTTTCAAAACAAAGAAACAGCTTGTACACAAGAATACATTTGAAAGGACTACTAAATATTTTTTACAGTTTGTCCATACTAAAATTTCTATACTTCTACTAGCAAAATTTGCATGTAATATCAAGATCAGAAAGGATTTCCATTTCAGTTATCAAGAGAATGAAGAATTTAGTGATTTGCCCCGCAACACTAATAAATTAAAGATTTTAAAATCATTCCCAAAAGGACATGAGAAAAATTTTATATCCTTGTATAAAATGCTTATATATCCTAATTATATTAGGGTTAACTAAAAGGTTTACTAAGATCTTTAGGAAAAAATGAATGAGCCAGGCATGATGGTGCACACCTGTAATCCCAGTGACTCAGGAGGATGAGGCAAAAGGATTGAATGTTTGATGCCAGCATCAGCAATTTAGTGAGACCCTAATGTGACTTAGCAAGACCTTGTCTCAAAATAAAAAATAAAAAGGGCTGGGGATGTATCTCAGTGGTTAAACACCCCTTGGTAATTCCATATTTGTAGAAAAGCAGGGATTATTGAAGTATTTATATAATCCAGAGAATAAATTTTTTGAAAATGCATTTGATGGCTAAATACACTTGGAAAGCCTAAAATTAAATCTACAAATATGCACCAGAAAGCTAGATACAATGAAAAATGTTTTGGACTGATTTCTTTATTCATGGTGCTGAGAAAGAACCCAGGGCTTCCTGCATACTAAGCACATGCTCTATCACTAAGCTCACTCTGGATTTCCTTCTCACATTGCTATCTAAAATACTAAGATTCAGTGTTTCTACCATGTATACATAGCAATTGTGGTCAGAACAATTTATGAGGTGACAAATAGAATAATCCCTTTATTACTATTGTATAGCAATGTGATGATATTCTTCAATGAAGTCAAAATAATCTTAAAGGGGCTGGAGCGGTGGCTCAGCGGTTATGGTGCCTCCTTGGCATGCACGAGTACACAAGTTTAAACCCCAGAACCACAACGAAGTCTCAAAGCATAGAAAGCCACATGGAAAACTAAATAAAAATTGATTCTCTCTTACTCCCCCACCTTAAAAAATTTTTTTAAAACACAACAAATGTATTCCACTAACTGTATATCTTCACACCAGACTTTTCCTTTTAATGGCATGAATAATGAATATCTGTTCCAAAGCCCTTGAGAAGCCATGAATTTTAGGGACAAATTTGGGGAAGAAAGAACAAAAAGGGTGGACTTTTTTTTGGCTGCAATCTCTAAATACCAAATATATAATAACAAATATACAACTTACCAATTAAGCCCTTTTCTGTACTTGAAGTGACAGTTTTATAAACTGGGTCAGTGGCATCCTTGGGGTCCAAGCTGTCAGATGACTCAGTAAGGGTACTCTCCAACACTCTCCGTTTAACTGTCCCATAGTTTGGTTCATGTGTGTCAGAGAGAGAACTGGAGGAGGCCCAACTCTGTCTCAACTGATTAGTCTCTAGGTTTCCCTTACACTGGCCACAAGTTCTAGAGCAACCTTTAGGACAGGAATAGGGCTCACAGTCAGTGGGTTCCACTTCAGCAATGGGAGCATCCAAATGGATATGCCTGTAAGAGTTCAAAAAGTCCCAGCTTTTTGGGTTTGGAAGGCTCTGAAAGTTGTCATGAGAGCTGCTTGAACAGGAAGTCCAACTTCCACGACCACTATCAGCTGCATCAATAACAATATGCTCATGAGAAATCTCTTCATTGCTCATAGAAGATGAGACAGCTAAACCCTTGATTAGAAATGGCTTTGAAAGTGTCCACCTACAAATGGAGATAATACACAATTAGAAATAATTTACTGGCTCACTGGAAAATCTTTTTTTCTGACTATTCCAAGTGTTAGCTCTTACAACAAACTACAGTGCACACACAGATAAAAACATACAATGAAAAACCTCAAATGCGGGCTGGAGCAGTGGCTCAGCAGTTACTGCACTTGACTGGCAGGCGCGAGTATGTGAGTTCAAACCCCAGCACCACGTACTCAATGAAGTCTCAGAGCAACGAAGGCTGCATGAAAAACTAAATAAAACTGATTCTGTCTTTCTCTCTTCATTGTCCCTCTTTAAAAAACAACAACAAAAAAACCCACAAAAAAACAAAACAAAACAAACAAACAAAAAACCCTCAAATGCTTAGGCAAGGTTTCCTAAAAAAAATTTTTTAATAAATTTTAAGTGAAGGACTGGCGAGGTGGCTCAGTGGTAAGGCGCTTGCCTGGCATGTGTGAGCATCCAGGTTTAATCCCCATTACTGCATACACAAATGAAAACAAAAACCAGCTGAAAAAAAAATTAACTCTCTTTCTCTCCCTCTCTTAAAAAAAATTCTATTTCTATCTAAATTTATTAATAAAATTAAAAAAAATAAATTTTAAGTGAAATGCAATCATAAGGTTTGAAATGAATAAAATTAAGTAAACATCTTCATTCTTGTCCAATATACTATTCTCCATGCATACAGACTTAAGAATCCCCAACTTGAAGAACTGTAATTAATTTTTCAAGGTACACCTGAAGATAGCTTAGTACAGGACCAAGTAAACAGCAACCTTCCCCACTACCTACTGAATGAAATCTATCATTTATAGGAAGGATCGTCAAACTTAGGCTGATTGGCCATATCCAGCCAACAGCTCATTTTTGTCTGGTTTTGCAAAGAAAGGATTTTTTATATTTTAAAGAGTTTAAATAAAACCATATGCAACCTACTAGTCTAAAACATTTCCCATCTACTCCTTCACAAAAAAAGTATATGAACCCTTGATTTTTAATATAGTATGCAGGTCAAGGCCAAATCCAGTCCTCTGCCTAATTTTGGAAATAAAGTTTTTTTGGGACACAAGTCATGTACATTTGTTTATGAACTGTCTATAGCTGTTTTGGTGTAACAAAGGCAAAGCAGTTATAACAGAGACCTGTGAAATCTAAAATGTTTAGTATCTAGGGCTATGGATGTAGCTCAGTGGCCAAGAGCTTGCCTAGCATGCCTGGTTCTGGCCCTGTTTTTCTCCAGACAGGCGAAAAACAAAACAAACAAGCAAAAAGACAAAAACATAAACAAAAAAACCTTATTCTATGAAATCACAGCTTAGAAACCTTTACAAATATAACACTTGATTATATCTTAAAATTTTCATATTTAACAATATTTATCAGTATAGAATAAAGTATGTCAATGCTTTACTAATATTTCTATTTTGCTTAATTCTAAATAGAGATTTGGAGTTAAATTTTTTTCTCTTTCCATTTTTATTGGTGCATTATAGTTGTACATAATGATTGGGATTTGTTGTTACATATTTATACTGGAATTAAAATTTTTTAAAAAAATTAAAAAAAAATCTTTGTTATTGATGGTTCTTATTCAGAGAAAAAGAATCAAGGACTGGTACTGCTTTCCCAACCTGTTTATGATATGTACAACACTGGGTGCACTTTCTATTACACAACCTTTTAGAGAAGCCTCTAACTTAACAGCCAGAATTTTAAACACCCCTTTCCCCACATCAATGGTAGGTACACTTTTAAGTTCACTTTTAAGTTAAAAATGAGTATCTATAGCTTTGAAGGGAAGGCTGAGGCATTAGGATTGCAAGTTTGGGGCTGGCCCTGGCAACTTAGCAAGATCTTGTTTCAAAATATAAAACGTGCTGGGGTGCAGCTCCATGGTAAAGTTCCCTTGGGTTCAATCTCCAGGACCACAAAACAACTCTACTTATTTTTATATTCAGCTTAGAGAATATGTGCTTGGCTATCATATTCTTTTATGGAACACTTTGTGACTTTCTCACTTGGGGAAAGTACAAGGTCAAGATGGGGAATGCTACTCAATGATGGCCTCTTGGCTTAGGTTTTGTCCCATGAACACAAACAAGGATAGTTACCCAGGACCAAGCTGAGTATGGTCTCCTGTCCCTGAGGAATGCTCTGTCTTTTCCAGTGTCCCAGTGGATTCAGGGACTACAATGGTCTGAGAACACCGTTCATCCTGTAGAGCTGCAGACATGGAGTCAACGGAACAATTGCTCACGATGCTGGACCTTGAAGAGATCTCGCTATGGCTGGAGTCAGACAAGTTGTCAGATTTAGCTGATGGTATAAGTGCATAACCTGAATGAGAAAAGAACACTAATCAAACTCCAAAACAAAGGAATAAGAGTGGAGTGGTCAGGGAGAAGATAAAGTAAAAATTTCAATTCCCAAAAGACAAAGTAGTAGCAATACTGGTTTCCATCTACACAGACTTAATATTGCCAATTTTCTCCATACATTCCCCTGAATATCTGTTTGCCTACCTACACCACACCACACCAATATTCCAAATTCAAGAGCAAGGTCAAAATCCAGCATTGCTAAGAAAGTTTGTCCAAAGCTATATCTGGTCTAAGCTTTCACACAGTCAAAAGCAATTAATAAAACAAGAAGGCATTAAATACATTTTAATATTAAGAAGAAAATAATAATAGATTTTCTCAATTTCTTTTTAGCCCTATGCTCCCTCCTTTGATTAACACAATTATTTCATGGACTGATCTAAATCTAAAATATCACCTTGAGGTAGGGATAGGGGTGGGACTCAAAAGGGAAGAACAACACTTTTGCTTTTTTGAACTACATTTACTTACCGCAGATGTTCTGGTTATGCCACCCAAGAAGTCTTGACCCGAGCTGAGAATCACTGTTTCAGTATTTTTATTTATTTATTTATTTTTTGATGCTGAGGATGGAATCTAGGAATCCTGCATGGTAGGCAAAAGCTCTACCACTGAGCCACATCCCCAGGCTTGTTTCAGTCTGGGGACTGAACCCAGGTGCACTCTGGCACTGAGCTAGATCCACAGTTCTTTTTATGTTTTTGAGAAAGGGTTTTGCTAAGATGCTGAGGCTGGCCTCGAAGTTATGATTCTCCTGCCTCAACCTCCTCAGTTGCTAGGATTATAGGTATGTACCACCAAGTCCACCTGTTTCAGTATTTTTAAAGATTGTTTTAGATTTGGACTTAATTTTATACCTTTTTATTCACTATCTTTGCAGAATATTAAACAGCTAAACAGATTTATAAGAATGTGCAATGAAAAAAAAAAAACCCAGCAACTAAATACTTTAAATTCTTCTATGAATTACACACAGCAGATAGCCAGAGAGATTTTCTTCCATATTCTTTTGGTTAAAAGAATGAGGGATGGAATGAGGTGGAAGGATCCAAAAACAAATCTGCATCATGATATTTAAATGAACCTAATAGTCCATTTTGATAATTGGAAGAAAAGAAATTACACTTTTATTT
This sequence comes from Aplodontia rufa, assembly GCA_004027875.1. Lineage (NCBI taxonomy): Eukaryota > Metazoa > Chordata > Mammalia > Rodentia > Aplodontiidae > Aplodontia > Aplodontia rufa. The sequence goes on along the minus strand of PVKS010002655.1, from coordinate 77,230 downwards.
AGAAATAGAAGGAAATGACTTATGAATCCCAACAAGGGTGTAGGTGTCTAGAAAGCAAACAGTATCTTCTTGTTCACAGAGTGAAGTTCAACAAGTATATCAATCCCTAACAATCTCCTTAAGAACTTTAGGTATGTTACTGGTATTCCCAGACCTCAGTATCTTATGCATACAGAAAGAAAGGCAACTAACTAAGCGCCAAGATCTTTTACGGCATTAAGGATCTTGGGAGTTTATTTACACATGACTCTAGTCATTAAAGAAAAAAATGTGTTGTACAATAACCACATTAGTGGGTTTATTAACTATATCTATGAGAAAAACCAAGCCTCAGAAAATGTGTGATTAATCCTTGGCTTATGGAGCAAAGAACTAAGTAAGTCAAGACAAATTAGACAAATCAAGACTTCTATCACACATCTTTGAACTTGAGGATCACTTGTTATTTGCTATGCCCAGAAACTGATTAGTCAGTTTTCAAGAGGACTAAGAAAATGGATATGGTAAATAAAAAAAGAAATTAAAAAAAAATAAAAAAAGCTTCTTCCTCAAAAGAAAAACCATGGGGTTGGAGTGGTGGCCTAATACCAGTGCTTGCCTGGCATGCATGAGGACCCCAGCACAACGTACACAATGAAGTGTCAGAGGAATGAAAACCAGATGAAAAACTAAAATAGAAATGGATTCTTTCTCTCTCTCTCAACTGTTCCTCTATCTTTAAAAAAAAAAAAAAAGAAGAAACATTGCTCTTTTATCTTCTGGGAAGAGACTTGACTCACTTAATTAAAAAATAATTTAATCCTTGTATGTTAGATAAGCATTTCTCAAATACAATCAATTCCAAGAATCATCTGGAAAGCTTATTAAAATACACTTTCCTTGGCCCACTTCTGGCAATTTATGAGGTCTGGTATGCATTTTTAAACAAGGTTTTCAGATGATTCAGAACATGCTATGTTTGATTAGTTCCTCCTTCCCCAATCAGAGATATGTGTAAAATGGATGCTATAAAGAATTTATGTCTGTTAGCTTATAAAGCAGTTGATGTACTAAGATGGTAATAAAATTCTCTGAGGCAAAGGCTCAAATCAGATTATTACTGGGGGTTTTCTGATGAAAATGAACACTAATTCCTGAAAAGCTTCCTCTATTTATTTCACTCACAGACCCAGCTGTAGGAAATAAAGCCAACTACAGAAAACAAAGAGTAGTATAATGTTTACTAACTCAATACATTAGTAAAATAACATGTACAAACAAGGCACTTTTAATCAATGTTACTTTGTTGCTAGAGGATCTGTAATACTAATCATAAAACGATTAGCAGTTTTTTTACTAGGTTTTCTGCCCAAACTTCATTTGACAAATGGCTTAATTCAAGCCACATTTACATTAATAACTAAAAACAAACTTAACACTAAATTAATAAGGAACTTCGTCAGAGTGTCTTTCTCCTTTTAGACTTGAATCGCGTATGGAAGCAGTTTAAAGTATTACTGTTGCCTCGGCTATTTGAATTGAAGATGTCACTCCCTTTCTCATCTTTGATGTTGCTTCCAACATCCTTCACTTTCTCACAGCTGTCTGTAGCTTGATTGTGATCTGCGTCCTCTTTTTGGCTGTTGTCTAGTCTCTCCCTTGAAAGAGTTCTTTCCCTAAATCTTCTAAACGGGGATGTCATTCTTTTTCTGGTTGTGTTCTCACAACTTGTCCTGTCTCTATTCTCCTCAGTGGCCTTCTTGGTCCTGTCTGTTCTTTTGGCTGTGCTCCTGGTAATCTGAAGGATTTTCTTTTGCAAGTAAACCCCACCTATTCCGGGGCAGCTCTGGCCACTGATCTTGGTGCTGGACTCACAGGGAGGGGATGAGGTAGGCCCTGAAAGGCGCAGGAGGATGCTGTGATCAGATATGATACTGCCAACTGGAGGGAGAAATGCAAAAACCCTGACATAGTCAATTAATTCCAATTAATCACAATTAACCTGATTTATATAACATTTCACTATTTAAGAATTTTATCATCTTGACAATATCTGAAAAACTGAAATCTAGCAACATATATATTAATGCATGGAAAATGTACTATGTAGCATAAATACAATAGTTATTGTAATACAGAATACAGGAGAATGATTACCTTGATTAGAACAAACTGGTGACAGAGTGTTGAAAGCAAACCAAGGAGTAAAATCATAAGAAAAAATATGACAATAACAGGTAATCAGAATTATTTCTCAAAAGACATGCATATCTAGAATTTTCTAGCAGATTTCACTAAGAAAAAGCTTACTAAAAATCAAATAGGACATACTTATATACTTATTATACTTATATAAAGCATCATTTCTGTTGCTGCTGTGGCTCCAAAGTGGAGAGGCTGCCTTTCTTAAGCACTGAGGAAGATTATATAATGCTTCAAGTTTCTTGACTTCTCTCTTTAAATTTAAAGTTCTTACTTGTTTAAATTCTCCTTGTGAAAAAACAAGAAACAGGATTATTTTCTTAATCATTGGAAAACAATAAATTCCAAGCCAGGCATGGTGGTGCATGTCTGCAATCCCAGCATCAGGAGGCTGAGGCAGAAGGATTGCCAGTTCAAGGCCAGTCTAGGCAATTTAATGAGACCCTGTTTCAAAATAAACAATGAAAAGAGCTAGGGATGTAGTTCTGTGGTAGAGCATCCTTAGGTTTAATCCCTGGTAGTGCAAGGCAGGAGGGGAGAAAAGTAGAGGGGTCTGGAGGGGGAGAGGGGGAGAGAGAGAGAGGACAACTAATTGCAGAGTTCAGCAAGAACTAAGAATGGGTCCTAATAACACACATAGTATAATGCCTTTTTTGTTCAACCAGACTATAGGCAAAAACCTGTCTATGGAAATAAATGTCATAATCAATTAAGGTTTTGATAGAACATATGTAACAATAAACTGAAACAGCGCTGAAGAATTTCTTCAGGATTATAAATATGATTATGACAGATTCACAAATCTATAAAAATCATAGTCAATTGTTAGCTACACACTGAAAGACAATGCAGAAAAGACTTATTCCAGTGGTTATAGTGGATTTTCTGTTGGGAATAAGACCAAAGGGGGCATTCCTATTCCCCAAGTCATAGTCAGGCATACATAAAGCACCAAATCAGATACAACTGGCTTTCTGCTTACAGATTTTCTGTACTGGGATGGACCTCTAAACTATCTCCAAAAGGGGTGAAGGATGTAAAGTGCTTCTTCAAGAACATTAGGAGCACATAAGTGCTGTTCACAAGGATTATCTGGCTGCAGGCACTGCTGCCAGTCCTACTGGCACTACAGTACTATTGGCATCCTACCTGATGAGGGCACTCTGGATGGGAACAGACAGAAAAGGAGATGAAATAAGGTCTGTGTGCCTCAAAAAACAAAACAACAACAACAAAAAACCCCTCCAAACAAACAAAAAATCACATGAGCCAAGACAGGATGAGAAATGTGCATTTATAAACACAATATATTATATATATATAAACACAATATATTACATATATTGATTATATGTTCTATCTGATTTTCATGAAGCTTTTCCTGGTAAACTCTGAATGAAAATTCCAGCCAGTCTTAGCTATGGGCAGGTGAGTAATGGAGTTATGTTGCCCTGGGTTGATACTATTTTACTAGTCCTTTAGCACATATATGGCTTTATAAATATTATTTAAACTTTGCTTGAGGGCCCTAAAATAGATGATCTTTCCCCCATCTTTCAGAAAGAAAATCTGACCCTGTGGAAAAACTTATATATTGTAACACAGCAGGGGACAGAGTAAAGATTCAAATTCAGACCTGAAATCACTGCTACATATGGTGGCAAAAACAGGAGTGAGCTCTGAAGAACGAGACGGGATTGGGAAAATGGGAGCTGAGGCAAACTCTGGAAGAATTAAGGATCTTGTCCCCCTCTGCCTACGTACCCACCTTCAGTTATATTTTTTTAAAGAAGTAATTCTTTTATATCTGTGAAGAAGCTCCTAGGATTAGGGAGCCTTTTCTTCCAGGGCATACAGAGGGTAGAAGGGCCAATGTAAGAATGTACACTATCTAGAATGCTACATGTGCAGACAACATGAAATGGAATTTCCACGTGCACTGTTCAGGCTAGCCAAGAAAAGCTGTGGTCTGAATTATGAAAATACATGTAAAACTATAAGAAGGACTTAAATTTTTTTACTTGTGAACTTCTGTTTAAGTATAAATGTACAAATCTATAAAGGTATGTTATTCTAAATTCTGATACACAAAAAAGTAACATACTAGTGCTAAAAAAAGAAGCATCACCTTAAGTATCTATTTCTTTTTCTATATCTTATAGTTGGTTAAAAACAATTTATTGTAGAAATTTTTATTTGGAAATACTCCACTGAAATGTTCAAATTTAGAAAACTGGGAAGATAACATCAATAATTGGCATAGACCTCCCTCCCACCCAAAAAAGCGTGACCTCTGCCTTTATTTTTATTGATGTTTGCCCTCTGTCATAGAAGTTAAGGGCTATTCTTTGAATTCTGGAGTTCCATTTACATGATGTATAACATCTGAAAAGCACTTAAATAATTCAGTAAGAAACAAAGTTCTAAAAATAAGCCTTAGTAATTACACTTTTCTGAATACTTCCTATTATTTATTTATAGACTGAAAAGAAAAATACCTGCTGGAAAATACTGTTTAGTCTAACAAGAAAAGGCTGAAATGTCTGTCTTACCTTTGCGAGGGGAACCTTGAGGAGATGCAGGAGGACTAGAATGTAAAGATGATGTCACAGATAAAGTATCTTCTGTATGTTTCTTACCACTTATTTCTTCGGTTGGTCCTGAAACTTTCTGAGGTAAACTTGAACCTTAAAATAAAAGAAGTGATTAAGCACCATTTCACAATTAAAATGTCTACAGTAGCCTAAGTCACTACATAACTAAAGCCATGATGCATAATGGCTAGTGCAGTCAACTGAAATGTGTAAATAACAACAGGAACTAAATGACTGTATAATGGCATATGGAGATTCTCATCACTGGGTTATTCATTCAAATTCAGCTGGTCAAGGACCAGTTTATAATAGTTTGCTTTATGGCAGAAGGGAAATCAATTTAACAGTCTTAGTGCTGCACCCCTCACAACTGATGCACTTGTTTGAAATTTTAAGAGAGATGACATGGATTCAAACTCTTCCTCCCCTCTAGTAGTAGCTTCTCCAAGTCAGAGCAAGGCAAATGTGATCCACCTATGTTGAGGGCATATAGAAGAGGCTGCCAAGCTACCAGTCCAGCCCTTTCAAGAGCACTAAGTTCACACTACAAAAGAGAAATAAACAACAGAGAGAATCATAAATTTATAGGAAAATAAATAGTATGAAGCTTAGCGGAAACATGCTTGTAAGGTTCTACCATTATCCTTGTCCAAAAGCTGGCACTGTGAAGTGAGGATCAAACTTAGAAATGATTTTGTTATAGTGATATCTGATTTTTTGCATACAGTCTTCTCTAAGAAAGATCAAAAAACTACTGACACTGTTTTTAACCAGCAAAATCTGACGGAGATATGGCCCAGTAAGAAGCAACCTTAAGAAAATGAAAATTTTACTCTGTATATCCACAATACCTGAATAATTTTGTTTTGTTTTAAAGAGAGAGGGACAGTGAGAGAAAGAAAGAAAGAAAGAGAGAGAGAGAGAGAGAGTGAGAATCAATTTTTATTTAGTTTTTCATGTGGCTTTGTTGTTTCGACACTTTGTTGTGTATGTGGTGCTGGGGTTTGAACCTGCGTACTCATGCATGCCAGGCAAGTGCCATAACCTCTGAGTCACAGTTCCAGCCCCTGAATACAGGTTTTTTTTTTTTTTAAAGAGAGGAAGAGGGAGAGAGAGGGAGGAAGGGAGGGAGAGAGAGAGAGAGAGACAGACAGACAAACAGAGAGACAGCATCAGTTTTATTTAGTTTTTCATGTGGCTTTGTTGCTCTGACACTTCGTTGTGTACGTGGTTGCTGGGGTTTGAACCCATGTCCTCATGCTCCAGCCCCTGAATACCCTGAATAGTTTTTTTTTTAAAGAGAGAGGGACAGTGAGAGAGACAGAGAAAGAGAGAAACAACTTTATTTAGTTTTTCACATGGCCCTAGTTGCTCCAACACTCAGTTGCGTACGTGATGCTGGGGTTTGAACCCGGGTCCTCATGCTTGCCAGGCAAGTGCCGAAACCGCTGAGTCACCGCTCCAGCCCCCACCTGAATATTTTAATATTTAAAATGTTTTAACATACAATATATTTATCCATAAATAGCAGTCATATTACAGTAAGAGAAAAAAAACTATACACAGGATATAGAGTATTGCCTCTTACGTGCTGATATTCAAATTAAGTAATCAGAGATTTGTCCTCCTTTACTCTTCTTTTTTTTTTTTTTTTTTAAAGAGAGAGGGACAGGGGCTGGAGCGGTGGCTCAGCGGTTTCGGACCCGGGTTCAAACCCCAGCACCACGTACACAACTGAGTGTTGGAGCAACTAAGGCCATGTGAAAAACTAAATAAAGTTGTTTCTCTCTTTCTCTGTCTCTCTCACTGTCCCTCTCTCTTAAAAAAAAAAAAAAAAAAAAAAGAGAGAGAGAGGGACAGTGAGAGAGAGAAAGAAAATAAATTTTATTTAGTTTTTCAACTAGTTTTTGTTGCTACAACACTTAATTGTGTATGTGGTGCTGGGGATCGAACCCAGGTTCTCGCACAATGCCAGGCAAGCACTGCAACTGCTGAGTCACTGCTCCAGCCCACTCCGTTACTCTTACCAAAACCTTTATCATTTTGCATATAAATCTCTCTTCATTTCTGCAGCCACTAAACTACTCTAGTCCCTGAGCATTTTCTAATAAATTGTTATACTCGCCTTCCATTTAGGTGTTCTACCTCGGATCTTGCTGGATTCTTTACCACAGTCCCTCTTCTTAAACATAATTTGGACTACAAGTTTCCCTTGTTCAAATCTTTTTAATGGCTTCTCACTGACAATTTTCTTTAGCATAGTGAACTATAATTTTGAAATATGAGTAACATCAATTCCCATCATCAAGGAAGGCTGTTTAGTATGTGATTAAAAATAAGGGCTTTAGAGTCAGTCAGTCTGGGCTCAACTTCTAGCTTGATCAGTTAGTGTATAAGCTTCTTAGATTCTGTGTCAAATAAGGGTAAAATACTACCTGTGTTATAGGGTTATTATGAAGACTAAACAAGTATATAAAGTCAGCCTGGAACTCAGTAAGTGCTAATTGTTAACTTTAGTACTCTTTTAATACTCTGTATGCAATTTGTAGCCAGCGAGCAAAGCACTTTGTAGCTTCCTGCCCATGCAAAGTTATTTCCTCTGCTTGAAGCAATTTTTCTGAAACCTTTCTCTAATTACTTCGCTCCTCATCAACCTTCTTAAGATTCTGCTTAACTGTTATCTCCAAAAAGCTTTCTTCTGAAACCCCACCTTTTTTCTCCCTCTGCTAAGGGCCTCTTTGTTTTTTCTTTTATATGTTCTGTATATATACCCCCAGCATAACAGTAAACACATACTGAAGTTGTTTCTGAGTCTCTATATACCTAACCAGACTGAAAATCTGGCAAGAGAGGGGACATTTATTTTCAATTTTGTATCTCAAAATAAAATTAAATTCAGAAACTTCTATAGAATATGTATGGACCAAGACATAACATAAAAACTAAGTAATAATGTCAGGAACCAAATCTAATTTAACTTCCCATCCGAAAGCTGAAACAGTGATACAACAATAAATAAAAGTAATTTGGATAATGTCTACATGGCTAAAAGGGGGGAAAAGCAGTGTGGTCTATATTTTATATACTTTATATTTTCTTCTCTCTCTCTTTTTGGTACCAGGGAACGAACCCAGGGGCGCTTAACCACTAAGCCACACCCTCAGACCTTTTTTGAGATAGGGTCTCAGCTAAGTTGCTTAGGGCCTTGCTAAGTTGCTGAGGCTGGCTTTGAACTTGTGATTCTCCTGCCTCAAACCTCCCAAGCTGCTGGGACACACAGGTATGTGCTACCATACCTGGCTTTCTTTCTTCCTTAACTAGGTTTTCAGAAGGGGTCATTAATGTAATAATGTATATTTATTTTCATAATAAGCCAACTTGATTGTCAGTTTTTTAAAATTCTGAGATACAGACTAAGTTGCTGAGGCTGGCTTCGAACTTGAGATCCTCCAGCCTCAGGCTCCCAATTTGCTTGGATTACAGGCACGTGCCACTGTGCCTGGCTGATTGTCATAGTTTTTATAGGTTACATTTGCAGTTGGTATTTCATTCAAAATGCCCTTTGAGTCCTTGACATATTGCCCAAGCTTTGATATCCAAGATACATTACTCTTTCTTTTCTTTCTTTCTTTCTTTCTTTTTTTTTTTTAAGAGAGAGGGACAGTAAGAGAAGAGAGAATCAATTTTATTTAGTTTTTCATGTGCCTTTTGTTGTTCTGAGACATCATGTGTGTGGTGCTGGGGTTTGAACTCGGGTCCTCGCACATGCCAGGCAAGCGCTGTAACCACTGAGCCACTGCTCCAGCCTATTACTGTAACTTTTAAAATAATGAACAGATTTCAGTGTTACAGAAAATCCAAGGTAAGCATTTGAAACATGTATGCTGTCACCAAATACCTCTAGGCAAAATGAAATATTTTCTGATTCATGAAGAGATACTACACAACCTATAATAGCTGATCTTTTGAGCATTTGTAATTTTTACTTTAATTCCCATGGAATTTAATTAAATAAATATAATTTTAATTGTGAACACTCACTCAATGCAGGGTCTCTTGCTTGTCCCTTCTTCCTGATAGGGTGCAAATTAACGGCTGGTACCTGAAGCACTTGGCTTACTCTGTGGGGCTGATGCAAGTGTGCTTTAGCTGTTTGGCCAGCTGATCTCAGAGGCACTGGAGACATTTCAGATGACTTGGCAGATCTTTTTTCACTTAAATTCTTGGTCACTATAGAAGACAAAAAAATAGGTAACTGACCTTTAGGTAAGGCTATTACCACTGGCAACAATAAATGGTTGATTAAATACCACTTTTTTTTTTTTTTTAAGAGAGAAGGACAATAAGAGAGAGAAAGAGAGAATAAATTTTTATTTAGTTTTTCATGTGACTTTCATTGCTCCAACACTCAGTTGTGTACGTGGTACTGGGGTTTGAACCCACATACTTGTGCATGCCAGGCAGGCACCATAACCACTGAGCTACTGCTCCAGGCCCAATACCACTTATTTTTAGCACAAAAATTAAATTTTTATGATCATTTTCACAAATTTCATTTAAGTATTAAAAATATTCCTAAATAATAAATTATTGTAAAATAAGCTGTTCTAGTATTTTTTCAAACCATTCTCCATATAACAGAATGTTTCCACCAAAATGAAAATCTGATTATATCACTTTCTTTCTCCATTATGTTCTGCATACAACTTTATATGCCCTCCCACTGCTCTAAAGATAAAGACCCAAATCCCTAAAGCCCTGCAAGATTTACCATCAACCTGCCCCCTTGAACTATGTGCCATCCTTAATCCCTTACTCTCTAGGTTCCTTTTAAATTAGACTGTATTTCTCTAGCCTGGAAAGCACCCTTCCACTATGTAATACTTGCTGGATCTTTCAGATGAAAATGCACTTGCTCACAAGTTCAGGAAATCCTTTCCTAATATGCCACATTCTGCAGTGACTAAGTTAGGGAACCTTGCCTTAAGAAACCTAAGAGCTGCCTCCTTTGTACAAAATCTATACTTATGGTCCAAAGGAAAGATATTCTTCCTTCAGGCAGTATTTTCATTTATTTTTGTGGTGCTAGAGATCGAATCCAGGGCCTCATGCATGCCAGGCAAGAGCTTTACCACTGAGCTACAACATCCCTAGCCCTAAAAGCTTTACTTCTAATCCTTCATTCAGCTATTCAGGATGTTTTAATGCAGATTTAACCTCAGTACTTCATAATACATTTGCTTTAAACATCAAGATCAAATAGATGTTTAAACTGACCCAGCATAGATGTAATAGGGATTATGATTTTATTATGAAAACCTAGAGAAGAGTTTGGGCAATAAGAATTGAGAAACATTTCAGAAAGCCAAAACATAGGGACTCCTGGGGACAATATACTGGCTTATCAACTAATTGAACCCAAGATATTATCACCTTTTGGTTACAGTTTGAAATACATTTTTCCTTTCAATACTAACCAGTTCTTGACTTCACTGACATTTTATTTATCTATTTATTTAATTTATTTTTCTTAAGAAAGAGGGAATAGTGAACAAGAGAGAGAGAATGAGAGAAGCAATTTTTTATTTAGTTTTTCATGTGACTTTCATTCCTCAGACACTTCATTGTGTACATGGTGCTGGGGTTTGAACTCACGTACTTGTAGCATGCCAGGCAAGCTCTGTAACTGCCGAGCCACCGCTCCAGCCCCTATTTGGTTATGTATTTTTAAAGAGAGTGGGGAAGTGAGAGAGAACCAATTTTTATTTAGTTTTTCACATGACTTTCATTGCTCTGACACTTCCTTGTGTACGTGGTGCTGGGGTTTGAACCTGTGTCCTCACGCATACCAGGGAAGTGCTGTAACAGCTGAGCCACCATTCCAGCCCCTCTTCACTGACATTTTAATAACTACTTTAATACAAAGAAAAAAAGCAAACCATGAGACTAGATCAAATATAAAAGTCCATAGGAAAATTCCAAAATCCACATATTAATCAGCAAGAATCCAATTCTACAATGCTCACAAATTAACTATTGTTTGGGCTTGGGGTAGTTATTTCAAATTTTTAAAAAATCAATGCAATAGAAATCAAATAAAGACAAACCAAATTAAACTAATATACACTGAATTACATTTTCTTTCATTTTTTTAGAGAGAAGGAGACAGTGAGAAAGAGACAAAAAAAAATCAATTTTTATTGACTTTTTCATCTGGCCTTTGTTTCTCCAACATTCAGTTGTGTATGTTGTGCTGGGGTTTGAATCTGGGTCCTACTGCATGCCAGGCAAGCGCTCCAAATGCTGAACAACCATGAATCACATTCTCTCTCTCTCTCTCTTTTTTTTTTTTAAAGAGAGAGGGACAGTGAGAGAGAGAGAGAGAGAGAGAGACAGACAGACAGAGAGAAACAACTTTTATTTAGTTTTTCACGTGACTTTTGTTGCTCAGACACTTAGTTGTGTACGTGGTGCTGGGGTTTGAACTCACATACTTGTGCATGCCAGGCAAGCGCCATAACTGCAGAGCCATCACTCCAGCCCCTAAAGTACATTTTCAAATCCAGTTTAGGAAAGAAAAGCCTGCAGTTTTTCTTATTTCATACATATGTTAATATGTAGCACAGGAAGAAAGACAAGTTTGGATGAGGTGTAGGAAGAGGAAGGCATACAAGTGTATAAACAAGAGTGTGTATAAAATAATCCTATAACAGACTAACCAAAAGATAATACATCTGCATCCAGCTATTCAAGAAAAAATAACTGATGATAATTCAAAGCATGGCCAGAGGGCTTTAATAAAAAAAAATATGCATTTGGGTCTTTTAATATATGAATAAAATTTGGAAGTTCTATATATTCTTTACTTTTGACATGTTTCATTTCTACATGTAACACTATTCTTTTTTTCTAGAAAGCGGGACAGTGAAAGAGAAAAGAGAGAGTGAGAGAGAGAGATAGAAAGAGAGAAAGAGAGAGCGAATCAATTTTATTTAGTTTTTCACATGGCTTTCGTTGTTCCACAACCTCACTGTGTACATGGTGCTGAGTTTGAACTCGTATGCTTGTGCATGCCAAGCAAGCGCCATAACTGCCAAGCCACCATTCCATCCTGACACTATTCTTGAGATCTCACATGTGGCAAGAAATTTTCACAGATCTCTTCCAAGTTTATACATATTATTTTAAATAAGTATTAAAATTATAATTAAATTATTTTTAATGGCCACATGCCATTTATTTCATGTATATTTAGTATCTGAATGACATCTTTTTCACTGTAATAAGTATAGGTGCTTTACTGCATTAGAATATAAACCCAGGGGCCGGAGCAGTCGCTCAGCGGTTACGGCACTTACTCGGCATGCGCAGGTACACAGGTTCAAACCCCAGCACCCACGAACACAACTAAGTGTCAGAGCAATGACAGCCATGTGAAAAACTCAACAAAAATTGATTCCATCTCTCTCACTGTCCTTCTCTCTTAAAAAAAAAAAAAGAAAAAAAAAAGAATATAAACCCAATAAAACCTGGGATGAAGAGAACCGTACTCAAATGGTTAATAAATGAGACTCAAACACTTTCTCTTATCTGGAAGTGTAGGTGTTCTTTCCATCACATTCCATTCCTTTCTCTAGGTAGAAGTGTTCAAGATGTTCTACTTTAGTAACAATATTTAATGAATGGGTCCTTAATCTGTATTTTAAAATTCATTGTCATATCTAAATTTAAAAAATAAAATCAGTATTTGTTCCTACTTCCATTTTCTTTTTTATACTGCTGAAACTCTTTTCTTATAATACTATTTCCCTCCATAACATTTAACCCTTAATTTAACATAATCATTTTCTTTGGTTACACCACAGTATATTTCACACTATATTTCTGAATTCTGTCCTTACAACTCATTCTTTTCTTGACCAGAGACATAAATGTTCTGTTGCTCATACTTAATTTTTAAAAGGTCAGCATTGGTGGGGGTTGAAATAAAATTCTTCATATGTATATTTTTGTCATAAGGAACCCAAATACTATGTATAATTATATTAATAATTTAAAAAAAAGGAAAAGGAAAAGTCAGAAAAGGGCTGTGGAGTATGGCTCAGAGGCAGAGCACCTGTCAAGTAGCCAGCATGGGGGTGTTCAATACAGAGTGACAGAATCTCTTCTTTTTCTTTTTTGGACTAGGGACTGAGCCAATCCCCAGCCCATTTTATTTTGAGACAGGGTCTTGCTAAGGGCTTCACTAAGTAGCTGAGGCTGGCTTTGAACTTGGGATCCTCCTGCCTCCACCTCCTGAGCTCCTGGGATTACAGGTGTGTGCCACTGCACCCAGCCAGAATCTTTTTTTTTTTTTTTTTTTTTTTTATTTAAGAAATTTAGGGGCTGGAGTGGTGGCTTGGTGGTTATGGCACTTGCCCAGCGTGCACAAGTACACGGGTTCAAACCCCAGCACCCACATACACAACTAAGTGTCAGAGCAATGAAATCCATGTGAAAAATTCAATAAAAATTCTCTGTCTCTTTCTCTCTCTCTCACTGTCCCTCTCTCTTAAAAAAAAGAAAAAAAGAAATTCAGTTATTGTACAATCAAAAATGCATCCAATATGATATGCATATTCTTAAATCAGATTTATCCCCAAGATCTCTCCCTAATCCCCCTTCCCTTCCTCTCCCCCACCCCTTCCTGATATATATCTATGATTGCACTAGAGTATGTATTGCCACACCTTTACTGGGTCTAATACATGAGGTTGACTATCTTTCACACAGGCCTGGGATTAGCTCTAGCCTCCACAAATGAGTGAAAACATTTGACCGTTGACTCTCCGGGTTTGGCTAACTTCACTCAGCATGATTTCTTCCATTGTCATCCATTTACCTTCAAAGGCTGTCATATTATTATTTCTAACTGCTGATTAGAACTCCATGGTATATATATACCACAGGCTTTGGATCCATTCATCCAGTGAGGGGCATCTGGGTTGGTTTCATAATTTAGCTACTGTAAATTGTGCAGCTATTAACATGGATTTTGCTGTGTCACTGTAATGTGCTGATTCTAACGCCTTTGAAAAAATATCCAGAAGAGGAACAGATGGATCATATGGTGGGTCCATCCCTAATTTTTTGAGGATTCTGCACACTGCCCTACAGAGGGGCTGTACCAGTCTGCAGTTCCACCAACAGTGTGCTAGGAATAAAAGCAGCAAGGGAGAAGTGCCAAATCACATTCAGAGGCAAATCAATAAGAATTACCTCTGACTTTTCATGGAAGAAAATCTTTCAAGTCTGAATGACCACAACATGCAGCCAAGAATACTATACCTGGTAAAACTCAGCTTCAAACCTGAGGGGGAAATAAGAACTTTTTAGGATAAGATCAAACTGGCAGCATTTGTGAACAGAAAACCAGCCTTACAAAGAATCCTCAAAGATATACTCCAGATAGAAGAAAAAGCAAACAATACTCAAAACCCACAAACAGGAAATTCAATAAAGGTACATCCTATCAATACCCAACCAAGACAGCACAGAACTTACTAATAAATATGCAATGACTATGAAACACATCCACACTTCTATTCTAACACTAAATGTGAATGGTCTAAATGCAGCACTCAAAAGACAGATTAGCAGATTGGCTCAAAAAACAAAATCCAACAATACACTGCTTACAAGAGACCCACCTAACAGTCAAAGACATCCACAGATTAAGGGTGAAAGGATGGGAAAAAAAATCTACCATACATACAGCCTAAGAAATCAAGCTGGCGTCACAATACTTATATCCGACAAAGTAGATTCCAAACGTAAACTAAGCACAAGAGGTAAAGAAGGCCATTACATAGTAGTAAAGGGAACCCGACAACAGAATCTCTTTTTTTCATGTACTTCCTTAGAATATACCTGACTTTTTTTCTTATTTTAGCTGACACCTATTAAAATACCTCCTATCTCTAATGTCTGAATTAAAGTTATTAGATTTTCTAGTTGGTGAATTATATTATCCATTAAATAAAAAAGCATTTACATTTCATTCTTCATTTTAATCTCAAAGGAAAAATGTTCTCAAACAAAAAGCCGCTTCTATAATGTTCCGAGTTTTATAAGATGTTTTTATAAAGCTGCTGCTGCTTTTTTTTTTTTTTTGGTACTATGGGTTTAACCAGGGATACTTAACCACTGAGCTACAACTCTTCCTCCCCCACCCACTGTTTAAATTACAAGATAGAGTCTCACTAAGTTGCTTAGGACCCTCTCTAAATTGCTGAGGCTGGCCTTGAACTTGCAATCCTTCTGCCTTAAGCCTCATGAGTTACTGGGATTATGGGTATGTGCCACTGTGCCCTGATTTATAAACCTTCTCCTTCTTTGTTTTTTTAAGAAGAGAGAATCAATTTTATTTACTTTTTCATCTGGATTTCATCACCCTCAATGTTGTGCATGTATAGTTGTGTATGTGGTGCTTGGGTTCAAACCTGGGTCCTCACACATGCCAGGCAAGTGTGATACCACTGAACCACCCCTTCAGCCCTTTATAAAGCTTCTTAAAGAAGAACTATTCTTACCTCTCTTTCTTGCATATCTAAGATAGATAAGATTCAGTATCTGATTAACAGAATTGCATGATGCTTGGGGTATGTCAGTAATTTTTTTAAGTCCAAGTTAATTTTCCTGGACTTCAAAGCATAATTCTGGAGAGCAAACTGTCTATTCTGTAATCCTCTTTAATGTCACATAAATGAAAACTTGTACTTACAGGTACCATATGCAGGCTCGCACTGTAATGACATCATCTGGAACTTTTCCTCATCTGTCTCTACATCCAGACTAGAAAGGTACTGTTTCACTTTCCTTGCCATTTGGGCATCTTCATACAGCTTCTTGGCATTAAGCAGAGAACTGCGGCGCACCCTTTTTTTGTGAGCACCTCCCTGAACATCCAACATGTTTGAATTTGTGCTGCCTTGACTAAGTGACCTGTTAAGGGTATAGAAATCAAAATAAGGGGTTGTAAAGATAAGAATTAAGCACAGAAAAGTGGAGATTAAAAGATTTTGTTCTGTTAATGCTATTGCATGCTGACATAAATGAGTTAAAAGATGAAGAGCATTAATGCAAAGTAATTTGCACATATGGCAATACTCTGAATAAAGAACAAGATTTGGTAAAATGTAGATTTCAAAAGAATAAGATAACAACTCCTGCTTCAGCAACACATTCTATCAAACCTGTGTTTGTACCTATGCAACCCATGGTACAACTATGACAAGAAAAAGCATTCCTTTGGCCTTAGAAGCCATCTACACTCTGGAGATATGGCAAGAGACCAGGGCAAGAGAAGATCATTGTGTGTCAGATCTCTGCATCAAGATCCCTTAACAAAGAACTTCCTAGACCAGTTTTGCTTATCTGTGCTACTCTGGACATCACTCCTCTCTAGAGCAAGCTCACTCTGGACAGGCTGTTCAGTTTTATTAGTAACCACATTTTGCCCAAAATTTGAAGATAATAACTAATAAGAAATTGAAAATAATAGCATTTTAATTCAATTCAGAATCAGAAATATAAAAAATTATTCATTTCTTCTCATAAATGCAATGGTAAGGAAATATTTGGGTTCAAGAAATGGGGAATGTAAGATTTTAAATTTTGCTGTGCCTCTGAATGTGATGGAATTGCAAGCTGAGTAAAAACAACCACAATTCAAAAAGCTACAGCTTCACTTTACTCTCTATCAAGCATCTTCATGCAATAACTACATCTCAAACTGATGGAAATAGCAATTGCTAACAAGGCTAGCAAACACAAGGTTCTTGGATGATTTCTATTTTAAAGCAGTTGGCATTCCAAAATAAGAGTATCCACAGATTTTTCTAAATTTGCCTCATATTTACATAAAAGTATTCTAAATACATGAACCACTACCACACAACAATTTGTTGTTTAGTGCTTGCATACTTAAGTGAAACAGTTGAAAATGTGTTCTAACATTTTTTTAAAACTCATATTTTAAGATCTTCGAAATAAGGATATGTCTTAGACTAGAAGATAACTTTCAATTGCTATTGGTTAGACACAAAATGTGATGTGACCATCACTATTTACACATGCAGAAACCTTAAAACTTAACAGAAAGATTTGGAAGAAAAACCATTGATGGAGTGAATTACCCTTTCAACTTTCAGGGAACAAATGATTATAAAAGGAGTGAGTTTAACATTTAAAGTAACATTCCAAAAAGATGTCAAAGGGTAGCTAGCTTTATAATAATAACTTGCAAAGCCAGCCTGAGAACCCAACACTGGGAGCTTTTAGTTCTTTCATGGCTTATGTTTAAAATGAGGCATTATCAATACAGTGGATGGCAAAGAAGACAATACTGTGTGTGTCTGAGTCTGTGTGTAGTGGGGAAAACCCAGAGACTAATGACTCTACCAGTGCTTCAGAAGATTCATTCTCTGAACGAAGAAATTTTACATCTAAATCAATTTACTTTGTTTTCCTTTTTACGTATACACAATAAAGTTATGCGATAAAAATCCTAACCTAAGTTCAGACTTATAAAAGTTCTTTCAATAGTACAAAGTAAAAATTTACAGTGGATGGGGTTGAAGTGGCGGCTCAGCGGTTATAGTGCTTGCCCAGCATGTGCAAGTACGAAGGTTCAAACACCAGCACCACATAAACAATGAAGTCTTGGAGCAACCAAGACCACATGAAAAACTAAATAAAAATTGTTTCTCTCTTTCTCTCTCTCACTGTCCTTCTCTCTTTAAGAAAAAAAAAAATACAGTGGTAACAGGACACTGCAGTGATTTTGGGGGAGAGGGGTGGCACAGGGGCTTGACCACAGGGGCACTCGACCAGATCTTTTTTATTTTGAGACAGGTCCTGGTGGTCCTGAACTTTCAATCCTCCTGCCTCAGCCTCCTGAGCAGCTGGGATTACAGGCATGTGCCAAAGCACTTGCGCAATGCAGGTGGTGTTACATAAAATAATGACAGTCAATTGACGGTATCTTGGATTCAAAAGAAATGAAGTAAAATTAAGTCCTAACATATAGGTATGAATTTCAATACTAGTACTTAATCATTTTAATAATTTCATCTTAGCTGATATTCAAAAGAAAAAAGAAAAAGAGGGTGTTAACAAATCTAGGATAGATATAATTTTTTTCTTTTTCTTTTTTTTGTGGTACTTGAGATTAAACCCAGGGCCTCACACATGCTTGGCCAGCACTCTACAAGTGAGACACATTCTCTGTCCCTTTATTTTAGGACAGGGTCTTGCCAAGCTGCCCAGGCTGGCCTAAACCTCCTGAACAGTTGGGATTATAGGCATGCACCATCATGCCTGGCAGTATAGATTACAAAATTCTAAAATGAAAAGAGTATAACAAATGACAATAAAATACTTTCTAGACTACACTTTCAAAACAGAAAATACTGATGTAAAATGAAAATACCTGTTTGTAAGCATCTCATACAATGCAAACCCTAAAGCTGAATAAACAGAATGTGTTAAGTCATTCAATCACCTCAGGGAGCCACTATGATAATACTGTCCAAGTATTATTCTTTATAATATTAATACCATATTAGAAGAACCAAAAAAGAGTAAGACATAAATGTATGACATAGAAGAAAATATGATAAGAAACACACAGGGAAAGAAGGAACAAAGAAGAAAAGTCAAGTTCACCAAGCTTTAACAGAAAACAATACCACAAGTAAGACAAGACTCAAGGAGGTGGCTCACAAAAAAATTCTTACATGTAATAAAATCATCTAACTTCATGATTCACTAGTCTTAAGAAAATTCTTCTTATATAACTCTGTCACCCATAAAAGTTATCTCTTTTTTCATCTAAAAATGAAAGGACTAGGTGCAAAATATATATGAACTCGTAACATTCTATGATTCTAAACAGATACAAACCTATGTAGAAGCAAAGATCTGACTTAAACACAAAAGGTGGTTCTGAAATGGACCAGGGATGAGGGAGAAGGGAAGTACTTGGGAGGGATATTGGCTATATTATATTGTTATATTGTGTGCATCAACATCAAACAACAAACTCCATCATTATGTAAAAGTATAATGCACCAATAAAAAATGTGGAAAAAAAAGGTGTTTCTGGTTCTAACAGTATTAGGAGAGTTAAGGAACACTTTAAGTAATCTGGTAGAAATTTTAAAAAATTTTCAGTTAGTGTTGGAACTCTCAAATATAAGTGGATTGGAAGAATTAAAATCATCGTCTAGCTTTATTTTTAGTGTATCTTGGATTAAACTTGCATCTTTTTGGAAAATTGATGGAAAATGCAATCTTCTCATCCATTTTTATACACTGGCATGATATATTGGTTTTTATAAAATATGGCATCTGAATAAAAATGAGGAGTGGACTCTTCATCAGATGCCTAGGTTTTGATTCACCATTATTTAGCTGTAAGACTTTGGGCAATTCTATCTTCCTCATCTGTACTATGGGAATAACAGTATCTACCGAAAGGGCGATAGGAGAATCAAATAAATAATTCATTTACAGTACTCAAAACAGTGTATGGCACATAGGAAGTATACAAAAATATTTATTACCATCCTTGTATTCATCATCATCTAACTGATCCTGCTAAATTTAAAAATCTAAAAGGGGCTTATAGGACATCAATAACGCAGAAGTTAAAAAAATATATAAAACACATAAAAACCAAAATGTTCTATCACTACTTTTACCTTGTTAGCAAAAGGCATTTGTCAGGAATGTAGGCTGACAGAGTTAATAGAACACATGCTCTTTTTAATGCGTGCATTAATGAAAAGGATGCAGTATATGTTAAGAGTTGCACAACCTTCATTCCAGTTGTGTTCATCTCTACACTTACCCCAGACTCCGCCACCTCTTCTTCCTGTAAGCAAGAGCCACAAACATTGAAGCATGTGTTTGAACAGGAAAGCACAGAAATAGACAACAGTTGAAGTCAGAGAAACTATGTAGACAGAGTAGAACAGAAATATTTCACTAGGAAAAAAAACTGTAGCTTAACAGTAAAATGACTTTAATGGAATGCAAGGGGGTAAGATGATTTATGACACATCCAGAAGCCCACAAGAAACCCATGTTGTGTTTTGCAAAAACATTAGTGCATGAATATATATCTTGGTAATGGGGACTGAACCTGGGGTACTTTATCACTAGCTTACAACTCTAGTCCTTTCTATTTTTTATTTTGAGATAGGGTCTCACTAAGTTGCTGAAGGTTTTGCTAGATTCATGTAGCAATTTATATTATAAGAAGGTTAATGAAAAACATTTACTATAAATTTTGAGTTAAAAATTTTTTTTTTTTTTTTTTTTTTTTAAGAGAGAGGGACAGTGAGAGAGACAGAGAAAGAGAGAAACAACTTTATTGAGTTTTTCACATGGCCTTAGTTGCTCCAACACTCAGTTGTGTACGTGGTGCTGGGGTTTGAACCCGGGTCCTTGTGCTTGCCAGGCAAGCGCCGAAATCACTGAGCCACCGCTCCAGCCCCGAGTTAAAATTTTTTAGGGAAAAATATCTTAAATAATAAAATCTGTGAACATGATTTTGAAAAAATTTTTAAGCCACTCTTCTAAATGATAGGATGAATCTACAAGGAATATAAAATATGCAATTTTGTTTCTAAGTGAAGAAATTTCTCAAAGTATTTAAGAAATTGTAAAGAAGGGGCACCATGTACACAACGAAATCTTGGCACAAAGAAAGCCACATGAAAAACTAAATAAAAATTGTTAAAAAAAAAAAAAAGAAATTGTAAAGAATAGTTGCCCAGGGGACTGGGGTTGTAGCTCAGTGCTTGCCTAGCATGTGTGAGGCGCTGGGTTCAATCCTCAGCACTACATAAAAACAAATAATTTAAAAATATTTTGTTCAGGGCTGGAGCAGTGGCTCAGTGGTTATGGCGCTTGCCTGGCATGCACGAGTATGCAAGTTCAAACCAGCACCAAGTACACAACAAATGAAAGTCACATGATAAACTAAATAAAAATTGCTTCTCTCTTCCTCTCTCACTGTCCTCTTTCTTAAAAAAAGAAATTTTTGTTCATCTACAACTAAAAAAGTAAAGATAAAAAGGAATAGTTAGCCAGCAAATCTAATTTAAAATATAAGTAAAAATGTACTAGTGATATCTTTTCATACTACTGTATACATTTATGGTATTGTTTGAAAAAAGATAGTTTTTTAGTTAGCAAACTGACTAATATAAAATGAAAGGGGCTACTTTGCCCATACTAGATAATTTAGAACACCAAAATGGACAATATTTGTTTAAAGAACCAGTACTACATTTTAGTAATGGTGAACAAATAAAACCAATTCAGGAAAAATTCAGTCCAACTGAATAAATGTTTATTTTCCTTCATATCTTATTACTAAACCCAGGCTATTCCCAAGAAGACAGCCAAATTTACTAATTTCCACATCAGTTTTTTTTTTTTTTGCCCCCCTTTGCTCATTTCTGAGGTATAGCTTGTACTTAGTATATTATCAGCTGGTCTGGCAGGGTCACAAATTCATTACGTCCTGAGGAACCAGAGTAGTAACATACATGAGTAAATGGAGGTCCACATAAGACAATAAGGAGTGTAAAGGCCACTGTACAAGGACACGCAACAAAAACAAAAACAAATGAACAAGCCCTCCTCCTCCAGGTTTGCTTTGGTTCCTAGTTCTTACTGTTTTCTGCTTCCACACTGTTGAGCAATGACATCTCTCATAACATGTAGTAACCTCAAGGGGCAGAAAAGTGATGGATTTTGGGCAGAGATTTGGCACACGCCTTCCTCTACACTTTGAGGATCTCTAAATTAGAGCAACCACCAGAACAGCTACTTATAAAAACAGACTCTGAACAGTGATACAAATAAAACAAATTTAGAACCCCGCCCTCACCACCACCAACAAAAAAACCCAATTCTGACACACACTGGTTGTTTGGTGACAGAAATTCCAACTCTTGCTTTTTTTTTTTTTTTGGTATGGGGATTGGAGCTAGGGACTCTAAGCTACATCCCTAGCTCTTTTTATTTTTTGAGATAGGGTTTTGCTAAGTTGCCCAGGCTGGCCTTGAACTTGTGATCCTCCTGCTTCAGCATTCCAAGCAGCTAGAATAGGTGTGCACCATGGTCCAACTCTGGTTTTTAAAGTACTAAGCATTTTTGTTTCTTTAGCAGAGTACATGTTTTTTAAACCTCAGGAATTGTGTTGGCTTCTGTAAATTATTTCATATATATATGCTCTATACAGAAAAGTCAAAATAATATCACAGGAAAAATAAAAACTGTAATGTCTATTCATACTTTAAAAATTATAAAAATCACCAGGAACAACTTAAAAATACATCAAATTAATATATAATACAAATATTTTCCACTTTTAAATAAGGATAGAGCACGATTAAATTTGCATATTCTAAATTCTGTTAAAAGAATGTACATGCAAATAAACAGCAGCATTAACTTTTTTTTTTCTATGAGATAGGATCTTGCTCCTGCCTCCTGCCTCAGCCTCCTGAGCTGCTGGGATTACAGGCATGTGCCATCATGCCTGGCAGCATTAGAATTTGAAGAAAAGGAACTATGTTTTAGAAAAACGAATTATGAATTAGAAATAAAAATTTTAAAAATATATTCATTTAAAAGATACATGCAAACCAATATACTGTAAATAAGGTTTGAAATCATTTGTTCTGTATGATAATTTCTGTGAAGATCAATAATTTTGTTATATCTGCTGATATTAAAAAAAATAATAACAATATAAAACTACCCATATATTTAAAAAATGAAACATAGGAACTAGGGTTCAGATCTTAGCAAATTATATAAAAACTGCTCCAACCTTTATTTTCTTCAGATGTAAAAGGAAGGCTAATACCACCTACCTGTTAGGGCTACTGTGATAAAGAATTACTTGAGATTGGCATGTGTAAAGCACTTAGCACAGTGCACAAGAAATGATAAATATTATGAGGATTATTATCACCACTGATGCCACCCTGTAACACTTATCACATTTCTGTGTCATACCTCTGTCGGAACATCATGGCTGGGTCCATGTTGGCAGAAGTCATTCGAACAACTTGACGGATTTCCTTAGCAATCATTCTTAGCTTCTCAAAGTTTACTAAACCATCTACTTTGGAGTCATTTCCTAGAGAATAAAAGCAATTTTTTAATTTTTAAAATTAAGATATCTTACAATAGCAAAAGTCAAGTTGTTACCTAGAAAGTACAAATAAGAGCCTTCTTCATCCAAGGGTCACTTTTGTTTTTTTTAAGAATTGACATACCCATGGATGGCTCAATCCTGATGCCATGGATGGCTCAATCCTGATGCCATGGAATGTATTACTGGAATTATTTTCCATATGCATAATAATGATTATACATACTTGAAAATGAACTGTCTCTGGCTACTAATATCACCATCACTTGAAACTATAGTTCTAGATGCTTAGTCATTGGCTATTTTGGACAGCAAGGGTACAGTATTTGAAAATGTAGGCTTTACGGGGCTGGAGTAGTGGCTTCGTGGTTATGGTCCCGGCATGTACAAGGACGCAGGTTAGAACCCCAGCACCATGTACACAACGAAATGTTGAAGCAATTAAAGTCACATGAAAAACTAAATAAAAATTGGTTTTTTCTCTCTGTGCCTCTCTCTTTAAAAAAAAAAAGAAAGAAAGAAAGAAAGAAAGAAAGAAAGAAAATAAATGTAGGCTTTAGTCAAAGTCACAAGGTCTTCTTCAGGCTCAAATATTAACTAATTCAGGAGCTGGAGCAGTGGCTCAGTGGTTGTAACACTTGAATGGCATGCATGAGGCTGCAGGTTCAAACCCCTGCACCACATACACAACAAAGTGTCGGAGCACCGAAAGCCACATGAAAAACTAAATAATAAAATTTTGTCTTTCTCTCTTCCTCTCACTGTCCCTTTTAAAAAAAAATTAATTCCACCTACAAGTTTTCTTTGGTTTATGATACTTTAAAAAATTATTTAATGGGGGCTGGAGTGGTGGCTCAGTGGTACAGCACTTGCCTGGCATGCACAAAGCCCCAGGTTTGGGCCCCAGAACCACATACCCAACTAGATGTCAGAAAAACAAAACCCAGATGAAAAAATAAATAAAGCTGATTCTTTTTCTTTCTCCCCTTCTCTAAGGAAAAAAAAATGTGAGATAGGAGATTAATGTTCAGTTTGTTTTCCCAAGTGACAATTATTACTTAAAATCAAGAGGTGGATGCCTCATAAGGGTATTAGTTTCCAGTCTGGCATTCAACTTTCCTTTCCTAGGACTTGATTTTACAATTATGATTTTATTCATTAATCCAAATTTCCCTGTTCACAATTTTCATTATTTTTGTTATGCTAAATAGTTCACTGAGGAATGATTTATCCAACTTTCAAAATGGAATAATTTTCTCTGAAGAGGTTCTGAGATAAGATATTGCCCATTTACTGTCTTACCCAGTCTGCGCTAAGAGGCAAAAAACTGTTAAGTTCAAAGGGTAACCTCTCTGCTCACAGCAGTTTTTTTTTCTTTTCCTTTACACTTGTTTTCAAGTTAGTATGACCCCATTTTTCTCCCATGGAAATTCCTGATGTGCCTGTGTAACTACACAGGTGTGTAACACATGGTAGTCACAGTGAAGAGCACCTATACATTAAAAAGATGAACTGTTCAGAGTCTCAACCTGACGTGGTATCCAAATAATCATGAAAAGCTCTCAAGTTACATACAAATGGGCTTTGAGGAATATGTCCAAAAATGTATGTTGGAAGCCTATGACATTTATGAAAAAAGAGTGATGATGAAAAACAAACATATAACAGATGAAAACCAAAAATACCCAAGTAAACAACAACAACAACAACAACAACAAAAAAGAGAACCAATGAGTAGGGTCATTCTGCTTTTTTGAGGTAAGAAAAATGCAACTTAAAGTCCAATTAAACCTCCAATATTTTGGGTTAAGACTCTGAAGGAGTCCTATCCCCTGGGATGAAGGATGAACCAAATGCAGGCTGGAATAAAAGTCTGTTTGTTATTATTTCAAAATCTGAAAATGGAATAAGATGATTTTATACTCTTACAAAAAGCAAAACAAAAACAAAACACCAAAAACCAAACAAAAACACCAAAAACAAAACAAAACAAAACAAAACAAACCAACAACAACAACAACAAAAAAAACCAAGGGATATCAGGGGAAAAAATAACATGATTGAATGTGAAAAGAGGGGAAAAAAAAACAACAGTAAAAGACACACAGGGGATCCAGATTATGGAACTATCAGAGACAGACTTTAAAATAATAATGTTAGGGCTGGAGCAGTGGCTTAGCAGTTACAGCGTTTGCCTGGTATGCTCAGTATGCAAGTTTGAACCCCAGCACCATCACATACACAATGAAGTCTTGGAGCAACGAAAGCCACATAAAAAACTAAATAAAAAGTTGTCTCTCTCTCTCCCATTGTCCCTCTCTCTTAAAAAAATAACAATGTTAATTAAATGTACTCATAGAAATAAAAAAACATCAAGATCTTTGGCAAATACAACAAAACAAAACCCCCAAAACTAGAATTAGAAGGTCAGTGATGGATTAAACAGTGGACTGATTAGACACAGTTGAAGAGAGAATAAACTTGAAAACAGGGTGAAAGAAAGTATCTAGAATGTAGCATGGTGAGATAAAAGAATGATAAAAGAATATAAGATAATAGGAGAATGGGGATAAAATCTAACAGAGGTGAAATCAGAGTTCCTAAAGGAGAGGTCAGGAAAGGACAAATAAAAAAATCTGAGAACTTTTCTAAAATTGAGAAAAAATATCAAACCATACATTTTTCTTTGTCCTTTGTTAATTCCAGTGAGAATTAAAGACAAAGACAACACTCCACACCTAATCACAGAGCAAAACTAGAAAAAAAAAAGAAATAAAAACAAAATCATAATTGTAGCTATTAAGCAGAGTATAATTAAAAGAACAGTAAAACAAGTAACAGTTGACTTATCAACATTAAAAAATGGAAGCCAAAAGACAATGAAAGGCTATTTTAAAATGTTGAAAGGTGATAGCTGCCAAGGATAAAGTTCTGAAAATTAATAAAAGTTTTTATATAAACAAAAATTGAAAGTTTTCCATTCCAAAAGATTTGCAACTAAGGGAATGTTAAATCAAAAACCAACTAACTAGGGGTTGGGGATTTAGCCCAGTGACAGAGCGCTTGCCTAGCACACGCAAGGCCCCCGAGTTCGGTCCTCAGTCCTAGGGGGGGAAAAAAAACAAAACTAACCAACTAAACAAAAAGTCCCCCAAAGAACAACAAAACAACACCCAACCACATGGATAACTTGAAATGAAAAAAAAAAAACACAAATAATACTGACTTTACTAAACAATAGTATGTTGTGGAATTTAAAGGCATGGTAACAGCTACATAAAACTGGAAGATGAATAAATGGAATTCCTTGTTATATTCCTTGTGTTTTCTTACACACAACACAGCACTGATGACTAATTAATGTCAACAAATATGCAAGGTATAACATCTAGTGTAACACTAGAAAATTAACAAAATAGTTAATAGTTACCAAGTAAATAGAGTAGATAAAAATACTATTACCACATAAAAATCAATGTAGGTAGAGTGCAATAAGCTATATATACAGTAAAAGATCAATAAAACAGGCTTTTAAAACTAAGAAGTTCTGTTCATCAAAAGAAAAGACAAAGTATATATACATTTATTACTGTTGGTTTGATAATGTTTTCCCCTCAATTGTATCTCTATATACTTTTAATAAAAAAAGAAAAAAGAAAAAAAAAAAAAGAAAAGAAAAGGCAAGTCATATCATACCCAGGATACATAAAAAAAATTCTTACAAAAACATTAAACAAAAAGGACAATCTAGCCAGGTATGACGGAACATGCCTCCAAGTAATCCCAGCTACCTGGGGGTAGGGGGTGGGGGAATGGGGTGGGGGACTTAAGCAGGTGGATGGCAAGTTTAAGGCCAGCCTGGAGAATTTAGTAAGACCCTGTCTCGAAATAAAACTAAAGGGCTGGGGATGTAGTTCAGTGGGAGAGTGTTTGCCTAGCATGCATTAAGCCCTGGGTTCAATTCCTAGTATTTAAAAAAAAAAAAAAAAAGATAACCTGGTAACTGACAGTAGGATTTACACACACATAAAATTTATGAAAGGGTGCTCAACCTTATTATAAAAAGGGAAATGCAGATTATAACCACACCAACATACAACTACACATATATTCCCACATGTGAAATTAAAAGACTGAGTTTACAAGGTGATGGGGAAGATGAGGAACATGAGAACTTAAGCAACACTGTCAGTGACCAATTTCAGTAGATAAATACCACACTGTTGTGTAAATTTGATTATATGAATATCTGTATCCACACATTTTGCCATGAATATACTATATAGCCAAAAGTGCATATACACTTAAAGTAGATACAAAAACATGCCAAGCAGCATTATTTATAAAAGTTCAAAAATAGAAAATATCAAATGCCCATCAACCAATTGGATGAAATGATTACTGCACTCATAAAAATGGAATGGTAAGTAGTTTGGAAAATTAAGTAAAACTACACTCCTATCAGAATTTTATGAAGCTAAAGTTGGCCAAAATAAGCCAAAAGTGAAATTAAAAAACAGTTTATTTACCTTGGAGTAAGACACAAGCATGGTAATTGAGAAGGGGTGTAAGCAGGGCTTCTGGGATACTGGCAATATTTTATTTTTGGGTGATAGCTAGTTGATGCATTTTTTCTGCATGTGTGGAACAATTAAATTTTAAAAAACTGTGGAAGAATATTATTGAACAAAATAGCAAATATGATCAAAGACCGATTTTAGTGTGTCATTTATATTTTGAATATACATAGTAAACAATTCAATTTGTTCTTCTCAACAATGTGAATTTTAGATACCTAAAACTTAACTTCATTTACCTATGTAAAGCTTTAGTAACTTATACTCATTAGGTTGGAACATATATCACAATATTATAGAATTAGTAGAAGTTAAACATGTTGATTTTCTTTTTTTTTCTTTTCTAAAGAGAGAGAGAGGCAGGGAGGAAGGGGAGAGAGAGAGACAGAGAGAGAGAGAGAGAGAAACACTTTTAATTTAGTTTTTCATGTGACCTTTGTTGCTCCTAGACAGTTGCTGTGCACGTGGTGCTGGGGTTTGAATCTGCGTACTTGTGCATGCTGGGTAAGCGACATAACCACTGAGCCACCGCTCCAGCCCCAATTTTCAAGTAACTTTTAAATACCTTCATGTAGAAATGTCATATCTTTCTTGACAACAGGGAAGAGTGGAATAATTGGAGGCTGCATGCTTTGACTACTAAGAATATTCCTATATTTTGCCATATTTCTAGATGGATCAAAAAGGTCTTGTAGATCTTGGAGATGTTTCTCATATTTGCTTGGTAACTTTTCCCAAGTACCTCTCAGTCGTGCTATAGGTGCCAGGTTCAAGCCACTGCCAAAGAGGAGAAGAAAAAAAACATTAAAAAA
The DNA here is from genome assembly GCA_004027875.1 of Aplodontia rufa. Classification (NCBI taxonomy): domain Eukaryota; kingdom Metazoa; phylum Chordata; class Mammalia; order Rodentia; family Aplodontiidae; genus Aplodontia; species Aplodontia rufa. The sequence continues at coordinate 48,846 of PVKS010002655.1, read as the reverse complement.
GGACATAGGGGAATAGGGTAGACTCAAGTTAGGAAAGAATATACACCAAGTTTTCTAATACTGCTTAAAGGAGGAGGAAACTATTTTAAGAGAGAGAGGGAGAATGAGAGAGAGAAAGAAAGAGAAAATCAACTTTATTTAGTTTTTCATCTGGTTTTTGTTGTTTGACACTTAGTTGTGTATGTGGTGCTGGTTTTGTATCTAGGTCCTTGTACATGCCAGGCAAGCACCATACTGCTGAGCCAGTGCTTCAGCCCCCAGCAGGAACCTATTTTAACACATTGAAATAAACAGAAAAGAACTACTTAAAAAACTAAATAAAAGGAACTCCCTTATCTTAAAACAAGGAGAATCTTTTTTAGAGGAATTATTTTACTTGCTTATAATTCTATACATATAGCCTTTATAGTTTGCATGCAATTGATAACTGTAATAATTCCATAAAACAATTAACAAAACTTTAAGCATCACAATGCTGTTTGCACAGAAAGTACCTGTTTGAGTGATTTAAGAAATTCTTGAAAGAACTGTTCAACAACTAAGGTAGCATTTTTTTTTTCTGAGATTTTGTTCACTTATGTCCCTTATTCCAAAACTTCCATATCCATAGAGGTGTTAATCTTGTCCCCCGAGGCTCCAAATATTATTAAATGCTTCTTTTCCACAGGACTTTAAACAAGTTCACATATTCCCTAACTTGAAGATATTCATACCCACTGGGTTGTAACTCTTCCTTTTTCTTTTACCTCTATACTACCATCACATGGGTAAGTCAGCAAATGAACTGTGTGTGTGAGTGTATAAATTATATGCTTCAATTTTCTTACTTGTTAATTCTTGTTTACCTGTCATTTGATTTTTACCCAAAACACATTTAAAATGGTTTCTTGACTTCAGATTTTAAGGTGTGGAATTAAGATAACTTTGTTCTCTTTATTTCTCAGAAACTTCCCCCAAACAAGTATAAGAAGGATGAATAACAGATATGAAATTTCATCGCCATGGAAACTAAGAAATATCCAACTCCTAAACTCATTAGAATGGTTCGCAAAAAATAGTCAAGGTCAAAAAGGTGTAGGCAGACGTTGAAAACGATGTCTGTAGCTAAAGACTGAATGGAAGATGACAAGCCAGGTGCGGTGGTGCACACCTGCAATCCCAGTGACTCAGAAGGCAGAGGCAGGAGGATCCCAAGTTTGAGGCTACTGCTGCAACACCTTGTTTTAAAATAAAAATGACTGGAGATGTAGCTTAGTGGTGAAGTGCCCCTGGGTTCAAAGCAGTCCTCCCAAGCAGGTACCTCTTTGAGGTTGATTTTTTTTTTTTTGAGGTAAAAAACGCTGCAATTCCTTATCTGCAATAGTACAATAGTTCATAGGCTAATGGGATTAGGTAGGGCTTGATCCTCTTCTTTACCATACAGTGTCAGGAAAAGTAAGATCAAATCAGTATGCACAGTGATACATTCTGGTGGGAAGCTCTTTAACAGACAGAAGAGAGAAACTCCTGAATTGTAATCAGTCCTAAAACTTCCAATCTCCCTTTGTAGTCAAGTGTCTGCTAAGTCAATCTAACAAAGGTAATCTCAAAACACCCTCAAAACTTTTCAAAAGAGCAAGATGAATAGATTCTAAAGTTCATATGAAAAAAATATGCCAGAAATATCAAGAGAAAAGTATGAAAAGAAAAACGAGGGGTTTGACTATCAGATCTTAAAATTTGTTTCAAAGCTTCAGCAATTTAAATAGTAAATGAAAAAATAAATGAATGGAACAGAATGCTAGAAGTAGACCCAAAAATACGTATGGGATTTTAGTACATGACAGCATTATATTTTAGGAGAAGATTGATTAACGATTCTGGATAACTGAGAATTTGGAATAAAGTAAGATATATTTTCCTACCTCACTGTTCATAACAAAATGAATTCGAGATTAATAAAAATTGTAATATAAATCAAACTATAAAGAATAGAGGTTCTGAGAGCTTTCAATGTATTAATTCATTGAAATAACCCTATGAGACAGGAACTACCACGATTCCCCATTGTACAAATGAGAAAACTCAGTTCACCTAGTCAATGATTGCCAACACTGGATTCAAATCAAGGCAGTTCTTTACTTTTTTTTTTTTTTAAGAGAGAGAGAGAAAGACCTAGAGCTTACAGGCGATTTCAGCAAAGTAGCTGGCTACAAGATTAACTCCAGTAAGTCACTAGCTTTCCTTTACTCCAGCAACAAATCCATAGAAGAAGAAATCAGGAAATCTCTCCCATTCACCATCTCTTCCAAAAAAATGAAATACTTGGGCATTAACCTTACAAAGGATATTAAGGACCTCTTCAAAGAAAACTATCAAACACTAAAAAAAGAAATTACAGAAGACCTGAGTAGATGGAAAAACATTCCATGCTCGTGGTTAGGCAGAATCAATATAATAAAAATGGCCATCCTACCCAAAGCCTTATACAGATTTAATGCAATCCCCATCAAGATTCCAATGGCATCCTTCACAGATATAGAAAAAGCAATTCTCAAGTTCATATGGAATATCAGGAGACCCAGATTAGCCAAAACATTACTCTACAGGAAGGAAGAAGTAGGGGGTATCTCAATCCCTGACCTGAAATTATACTACAGAGCTGTAGTAGCAAAAACAGCATGGTATTGGTATCAAAACAGAACCGAAGACCAGTGGAACAGAATAGAAGATCCTGAGACAAAACCCCCATACCTTTAACTACTTGATATCTGATAAAGGGGGCAAAAGCATAGTGTGGAAGAAAGACAGCTTGTTCAACAAATGGTGTTGGACAAATTGGACAGCCACGTGCAGACAACTGAAGCTGGATCCTTATCTTTCACCCTGCACAAAAATTAAATCTAAATGGATCAAAGACCTGGATATTAAGCCTACAACTTTAAACTTACTAGAAAAAGAAGTAGGGTCAACACTACAGGACATAGGAGTCAGCGGCACCTTCCTTAACAAAACTCCCATGGCTCTAGCAGTAAAGTCAAGAATAAATGAATGGCATGCAGTTAAGCTAAAAAGTTTTTGCACAGCTAAAGATCTAGTCAAGAGCATCAAGAATCTACAGAATGGGAGAAATCCTTTGCCTGTTACACCTTGGACAGAGGGCTAATATCCAGAATATACAAAGAACTAAAGAAACTAAACACCAAAATCACAAATAATCCAATCAATAAATGGGCTATGGATCTAAAAAGAAACTTCTCACCAGAGGAAGTCCAGAAAGCCCATAAATATATGAGAAAATGCTCTACATCATTAGCTATAAGGGAAATGCAAATCAAAACCTCAATGAGATATCACCTCATCCCTCATACCACCTTATTAGAGTGGCAAAAATGAAAAATTCGAACAACAACAGATGCTGGAGGGGCTGTGGGAAAAGAGGAACACTGTCACACTGCTGGTGGGACTGCAAACTGGTTCAGCCACTATGGAAAGCAGTGTGGAGAATCCTAAAAAAATTAAGGATGGAACCACCTTATGACCCAGCTATCCTACTCCTGGGTGTTTTCCCAAAAGAGTTAGAATCAGTGTATTATAGTGATGTGGCTTCATCAATGTTTACAGCAGCTCAATTTACTATAGCTAGACTATGGAACCAATCCAGATGCCCCTCACTCGACGAGTGGATACAAAAACTTTGGTACATATATACAATGGAATACTACTTGGCCATTAGAGAAGACGATATTATGGCTTTTGAAATCAAATGGACGGAGATGGAAAGAATTATGCTAAGTGAAGAATCCCAATCTAAGAGACTAAAGGGCTGAATGGTGGAAGCTAGAACATATTTGTGGAAGCTAGAATATATCGAGAAGCAGTATGTTAGATGGCTAAGCTAATAATAACTTCAAACTGTATGATTCTTAATGCAACAGGGGGATGACTCCCTAGGATACCTGGAGGTGCAGGGTGGGGGACAGGTTGGGGGGAGGGCTTAGGAAGAATATCTAGGAGACTGCAGGGTGGGAATATGGGGGAATCATCTCAGAAGGAGATGATACCTCTGACCTCCACGAGGTATCCATTTAACTTAGGGGTTCTTCTGGGGGAAACAGCAACATGGGGAACCCAAGCTGGGCATCCATGACATGGCATTAGCCCTGGATAACTAAATATATATACATTTGTTCTTGAAAGTTTGATAATGTTTCCCCCTCAATTGTAACTCTATATTCATCTAATAAAAAGAAAGAGAGAGGGAGAGAGTATCAGTTTTATTCAGTTTCTCATGTGGCTTTTGTTGCTCTGACACTTCCTTGTTTATGTGGTGCTGGGGTTCGAACCCACATACTTGCACATGCCAGGCAAGCACCATAACTGCTGAACCACTGCTCCAGCTCCCATAGAATACTCTTTAAAAAAAAAAAAACCCCACACAATACAAAACTGAGCCTGTAACTCAAAGTCTTTACCTGATGCTTCCTATACAAATAAAGTGACTTTCTAACCTTTCAAGTGCTTATTAATGGCATATCTCTGTTTTAGACCTAGCTGTTAAAAACTCTGAGATCAGTGGTATAATTCTTGCATCTTACAGATGAGAAAATTGGTCTTCAATTTTCCATGAATACCGTGCTACTGCATGGGAGAGGCAGAATTCAAATATAGGTGCAACTAATTATAAAGGTCACTCCATCCAATACTTTTATACAGTGTCTAGTTCAATTGTAGCACTGGTTAATTTAATTCAGTAAAAGAGATTTCTATTATCACGATAAAAATCATGATTAAAGAGTCCCTAAAAGATTTCACTTTTATCTCACTAGACTAATAGGAACAAACTATACATTTTGTAGGGGATATATGTAGGTGGCATTGGGAAAGGGAAAAATTATGCTGCTGTATATAAGTATATGGCCTTTAAAGGGATTTAACTATAACTCCCTTCTTCTTTAAAATCAGACATGCGGGCTGGAGTGGTGACTCAGTAGTTATGGCGCTTGCCTGGCATGTGTGAATATGTGGGTTCAAATCCTAGTGCCACATATGCAATGAAGTGTTGGAGCAACGAAAGCCACATGAAAAACTAAATAAAACTGATTCTCTCTCTCACTGTCCCTCTGTGTTAAAAAAAAAAAATCAGACTTGCTTTAAGCAGAATTCCTATTGATCAGCAGTGTACTCAATGAAGGCCAGAAAACAATCTAGGGTAGGGTTCTCACAAGTGGCCAGAAGTTAGTAAGGAGAGCTCACGTAACCATTTATGTATTCGGGGCTTATAAATTTCAATTTTTATGGGGCTGGAGTGGTGGCTCTGTGGTTACGGCACTGGCATGCATGAGCATGCAGGTTTGAACCCCAGCAGTATGTACACAACTGTTAGAGCAACAAAAGTCACATGAAAAACTAAATAATATTCTGTTTTTCTCTCTCCCTCACTGCCCCCTCTCTCTTTAAAGAAAAAAAAAAAGTTTCTCAATTGTTCCTTAAAAAAAATTTTGATTTTTATAATTTGTATGTTCTAGCTTGCTCAATGACAACATGCCCAGTAGTTGTACATCATGTAGTGCCTGGCAAACAAAAAGCTTACCAAATGGTTGTTCTTACTAGTGTTGTTATTTTAGAATAGCAATGTTAGGCCAGAGCATCGATACCACACTGATTTTTCTGAGTCAAATAACTATGAGGCAGGTACTTAAACATGCATAGTACAGAAGTGTAATGGTAAAGATCAGCCCGCTGGGCACACATCCACAAAGGGTATGATCACTGAAAAGAAGGGAAGAAAGAAAAATGGGAAGGCAATCACCTACATACATTAAAAATAAAAAAGGGGTATTTTAAATGACAGAAAGATGGAAGCAAAAAGAGAAAAAGTTAATACCACTAGAATGGAAAATATGAAATCTAACGATACTTCAGTAGTCTTTTTTTTTTTTTTAAGAGAGAGAGAGGGAGGGAGGGAGGAAGGAAGGGAGAAAGGGACAGAGAGAGAAGGGGTGAAAGAAAAAGAGAATTAATTTTATTTAGTTTTTCATGTGGCCTTTGTTGCTCCAACACATTGTCGTGTACGTGGTGCTGTGTACTCTCGCATGCCAGGCAAGCACTGAAATCGCTGAGCCACCGCTCCAGCCCACTTCAGTAGTCTTAACTGAACTTTTCTTTTCCTAAGCATTTAATACCAAAGTAGAAAATCACCTTCATTTCAAATACCATGACAAAACAGATATTTGTTCCTACTTGTACAAACTTACCTTATTATTGCAAACATGGAATTGAAGTTCTTACATTCTCGACAATGAAGAGCAATTTTAATAAAATGCTTAATAATTTTCATTCGTTTGAGCTGATTTGATTCGCTTAAAATCTCTGAGGCAACCCAGAATGTCTCTTGGTTTACGATGTCCTCAAACTCTTTCAAGTGAGTATTTCCCGTTTTGGAATCTAATTTGAAAAGGTCATCAATGTATTCAGTTGGCTCAATATTACGAAATAAATCAAAGTCCCTCATTGATAACTGGGTGGCCATCTCGATGGTGCTGAGCTGCAGCATGGATAGTTGGCTTTCTTTAACTAGTTCTTGAGCATCTTCATCTGAACATAAGGTTTCTGTTTCCATGTTATTTTTTAAATAATACCTAACAGGAAAAAAATTAGTTTTTGTAAGTGTGATTATATATGTAATTTCATTTGTAAGCATTACTTTCTCTCTTTATTACTGTTTTCAAAAATATCATTTTACTAATAACTTTCTGCCAAAAACAGAATATTCACTTATAGATGACATGGAAAATTAACTTAAATTTAAGTGAGGTTTTTTTTTTCTTTGGGGGGCAGTGGGAAAAGTACTGGGAATTGAACTCAGAGGCACTTGGCCACTGAGTTATATCCCATCGTTTTTAATTTTTTTTTTTTTTTAAAGAGAGAGGGGCAGTGAGAGAGAGAGAAAGAGAGAATCAATTTTATTTAGTTTTCATGCTGCTTCAACACTTCGTTGTGTACTTGGTGCTGGGGTTTGAACCCATATACTCATGCATGCCAGACAAATGCTGTAACCACCAAGCCATTGCTCCATCCCCTATATTTTTTATTTTAAGACAGGGTTTCAACTAAGTTGCTGAGGCTGGCCTTGGACTTGTAATCCCCCTGCCTCAGCCTCCCAAGTTACTGGGATTACAGGCATGCATCACTGTGCCCCACTAAATGCAGAGATTTCTGAGGAGCTGTTGTCTTATTCTGTCAAATGACAGAATCTAGTATTTTTAAAATTAGAAATAGTGATAATTATTCTGAGAACTTAATCATTTTATGAAATTATCATGTGTGAACAATCATTTGTGTATATTCTTTTTTTCTGTTTTTTGTTTCTCCAACACCCAGTTATATATGTTGTGCTGGGTCTCTTTGCACATGTCAGGCAAGTGCTCTAACCCTTGAGCAAACGCTCCAGCCCTTATTTGTATAGATTCTTAAGAACAAAAGCTCTCTGAGGGCCAGGACCTAGAATATTATCTGACATACATGTTTATAATATAAATATTTCTTCATAGACAAAATGAATTCTGATTCAGCCAAAATAAGCTGTTGCTGTAGTTACTTTCTTCTGTTTTATCCCCTTAAATTTCCAAATGAAGGAGGAGAAACTCTTCCATTGGTAGTTTCTCCAATATTAAATACAACTCTTATTCTAGCAAAAAGAATTAACTGGTACATGCACAAAAGACCTTAATTTTCCTTTCTTGTCTTACATTAACACATCTATGGCACTTAAAAGCTAAGAGATAGGCTTAAGTATATATAGCTGTAAATATATTTTTTAGGACTAATAATACAACTTGATCTTAACCTATCTTAAGTTTGTGTCCACCTATTTTTTTTTTTTTTGGTGATACTGGGAATTGAACCCAGGGGTGCTCTACTGTTAAGCTACTCTCCAAGCCCTCTGTAGTTTATTCTGAACATGGTCTTGCTAAAGTTGCTGAGGTGGGCATAAAACTTGTAATCCTTCTGTTTCAGCCTCCAGAGTAGCTGGGGTTACAACTGTATACCAACCCCTATGTCCATTTACTTTTTACTGTGAAATAACTATCTTTTTTCTGCCTTTATACTATTCCTATCTAATGCCATAACTAATAGTATTGAGCTTCACTATATTATAGATAATATGATTATTTCTAACATTTAAAGCAGTGTTTTTATTAACTCATTTAATCCTAAAATTATTTCTATGAGGTAGGTTTTATTATCACAATCCCTGTTTTACAGATGAGAAGATTCAGCACAAAGACTCTAAAGATCTCCCCAAAGGTTACACAGTCAGAGCTGGGGTTTGAAATTGGGCAGTCTGGCTCCAGGATTAGGCTCTTAATCACTATGGAAAGTCCACAAAGCAGACCTAACCCACTCTCTTCACTACTACCAGGATGGGTGGTTATTTTAAGATTTCCAAAGTTCTATATGTTTTACATACAGAACTGGGTCCCTAAAAAGATGATTTTCTGAGAAAGTTACCTGAGAAAAGAACAGCTATAGTACCAGAACAATCTTCTGGATTATCCAATAATTTTCAGAACACTTTTTTAAAAATTAAAAAAATTTTCCTGTACATTCATAAAAAGGAAAGCTACTTAGAAAATAATTATATATACCTTCAGATAACAAGACAGATTTTTATTAATCTGTTTTTTCTTCTGTAAAACAATAGCCATTGAAGTACACTGGTGATTATAAGACTTTATTTTAGTAGGAGTTTTTATTTAGCAAATTGTCTTCCCTTTCACCTCCCCACTTTATGGAAGCTCCAAGATTTGGGGCTGGGCTTGTACCTCAGTGGTAAAGTGCTTGCCTAACACATGTGAAGCACTGGGTTTGATCTTCAGCAACACATAAAAATAAAGATGAAAGAAAAGAATACACCAAGATTCTATTTATCTAATTATGGAGACAAGCTTAGAAAAAAGAGAACGTCTACTGTAATTTTTAGAGAAAATTCAGTAGCAATAAAATATGATGATGTTTCTCCTTAGAATACCTGTTTTAACAGGAAATCTTCAAAAAGCACATCAACGAATAATTAAATTCACTAAGAAGCGTATTCACCTTCCATTGAGTTGAATTCTATCAGCTAATTTGGAGAATTGGTCAGGAAGTCTTCTCTGTTTTATGACACCCTCTGGAGTGACAGAAACTTCACAGAGAGAATATGTATCGGATGCACCAGTCAAACCAAATTCATGAACAGCATGACAAACTACTTCTTTAGCTGTAGTGTCTTTACTGATGATAATGTAGCAACTTTGTTGATCTGCTTTGAAAACTCTTATAACTTGATCAGGAATATCTATATAAATAAAAAAAAGTCTTATTATTTTTCATAAAAATTATTTTTAAACTCTTCAAAAAGCAATTTGGAACAAAATCACTCCTGTAAACATTGCAATGTGTTCTTATGTCATGCAAGTGATTAACAGAAATCACTGTTACATTTATTGATAAAAATATATCTACTTTTTTCAGGTGATAAAACACTAATAAATCTCCACAAAGATAAAAATTGGGATCATGTCACTGTGTACGACTTGGAAATCACAATTTTTTCATTTATCATAAATATTCCCACGTCATCATTATTGTATATAATTATTTCAAATAAAGGCATAGTATTCTATAATTTGTAGTTAAATATTTCAATTATCCAAACCCGTTTTCTATTTTGATAAGATTATGACACAGACACCCCCTTCTCACCCCCAAATTAGATAAATCTTTGTAGGCAATCAGATTATTTCCTCAGTGAAAATCCTCAAAAAGAGAAGTGTTAAACTATTTTTTCCTTTTTGGTACTAGGGATTGAGCAAATGCTCAATCCCTGTGCTACATCTCCAACTCTTTTTGAGACACTGTCTTGCTAAATTGCCCAGACTGGGCTTGAATTTGTGATCTTCCTGACTCAGAATTCCGAGTACCTGGGATTACAGTGTGTGTCACTGTGCCTGGCTCTTGAAAGTTATTGAAACATATTGACAAACTGTCCCCCAAAGAAGTTATATTCTATAATCCTTAAATGTGAGAATGCAAATTTGGTTGCATCCTTCTAAACATGACTTATCAAATAATATTTTAATTTACTTTTGCCATTTTGAAATCCCTTATCTTTTCCTTTCCTCTAAAGATGTCATTTTAGGGGGCTGGAGCAGTGGCTTGGCGGTTACAACGCTTGCCTGGCATGCGCAAGTACATGGGTTCAAACCACAGCACCCACGTACACAACTAGGTGTCAGAGCAACGAAAGCCATGTGAAAAACTCAATAAAAATTGATTCTCTCTCTCACACACTGACCTTCTCTCTTTAAAAATAAATAAATAAAGTAAAATAAAGATATGTCATTTTATTTTTCATTTCTTTGGTTACTAATAAGATTCAGTAACTGGAATTGGTTTAATGGATCACTGGTATTTTTTTTCTAAAATACCTTTTTGATATCCTAAATGCTTTTTCCCACTGAATCATACTAGATACCAGTACCCAGTCTACTCTACAGAGGCAAACATTTTTTTTTTTTTTTTTTTAGTTTTAGTAATCTAGTTGTTTTATTTTAACACAGGAAAATTTAAAATGTTTGTATGGTTAAATATCTCAATCTTTGCCCATGCTATTTCTGCTCTTAGGAGATAAAATCCAACTCAAGATACTGTTCATATAGATATGCACAGGTCCTACCTTATTTCTTTTTCTCATCATACAGCTAAAGCTTCTGCAACATATTTACCAAGATGGCAGTGGCTAATTTTTACTCTTATCAAATGTAAGTGAAAAGTGATCTGACAGCATAAACAATGGTAAAATTTCTCCTATGAAAATAAATTACTGCCACAAATTTTTTTTTTAAAAAGCTTAGAAAGCTTAGTAGACTTATCGTTGTGACTTTGTGTGTGTGTGTGATGACTGAAGGGGAGTGAGTAGGGAAGATTGTGATGACTCAAGTAACCTTTTCTCTTTGTCTAGCACTGCCTTATTAGCATTATATAAACTATTAATTTTGTCTTTATTGTTGTTATTTTGGTACCGGGGTTTGAATTCTTGGGTGCTTCACCACTGAGCCACATCCCTAGACCTTTTTATTTTGAGTTAGGGCCTTGCAGAGTTGCTTAGGCTGGTTTTGATCTTGGGAATCCTTCTTCCTCAATCTCCCAAGTTGCTGGGAAAATATTTACAACTTTGTCTCAAAAGGAAAGGACAGTAGTGGAGAGATATGGTAGGAAATAATTTCACAGAATAAGGTACCCTTCCCCATCACAGATCATAACACAAAAAGATACAAACCAGCTCCCAGGACCAGAAGACAACTGAATATAGATGAACATATTTCCAAAGGCGTCTTAGCCACTGGATGCTGAATGCTCTGAGTCTCTTGTCAAGTTGAAAACAAAATGGTTCATCTACTCAGGTTTCTATTCTAAGAAAGATGTATCATACTGTCTTTCCTTGTTATATTCAAAGATTTGAGTAACAGATATCTTTTGTTCAGATTTCTTGCCAATGAGCCAATTCCTTAATGTGCTGCCAATGAGCCCATTCCTTAATGTTTTTCTGAACCTAAAAGGCTTAAGGTCAGACTCTAATGATCCACCAAAATCAGAGATGACTTCCTGCCATGTCCTAGAAGATTACTGCAAGCAGACTGAAATTTTGGCTTGCCAAGAGAAAGAAAGTAAAGAAAGTGGTTTCACTATCTGTTTTCACTTGTCAACAAAGGACCAAGCAATATACTGTTATTACTTGTTTTGTTCCTACACTCTTCGTGAAATTATTCCTGGGCTCCAGAACTGGATATATTTACTACAGCTTTGGAAGCTGAGCCTCAGCAAGTGATACTAGATGATCCTGAGGGAACGGGGTGGGGGGGTGTCCTTATCATTGTTATTACTTTCTTTAGGGGAATTTATTCACAAAAACTGGGTGAAAATTTGCACATACTTCACGTTTTCTTTCCCTGATGCTCTAACATCTTCTAGGAAGGAACCCACAGTTGTATATCTTGCTGTTAAAACCACCTGTTCCCCTTCAGAGGACAACTTGCTCTGCAGCCATATAAGAGATCAAGCATCATAAATGGGTACCTCTAGCACGGATTTACAAGTGGGATTATTGGAAGGGTACCCCATAATCCAGACATGGATAAATCTGTCAATGTAAGAATGCCAACTTGGAAAACTGAACGACACTGGAGGAAAACGATTTCTCTTTACCAACACCAATGACAGTGTAAACTTTTCTCTATTTTATAACTGTTACACAGGTATTACAAATATATATTCTTTACAAGGATATATAATTATTGTTAGTGGGAGAGCACACATGCCAAGCACAATACTCACATGGGAGAACTTTTTAGGTATTTAAGAACACCTTTAAAAACCAACAAAAGACTGCTTTTTCTTTCTACTATAAGCTGTTAATTGCTGAACAAATACTTATCGAACTCCTGGTATGCGTCAACAGTGTTCTAGGTGATAAAGATATAGTGATGAATGAGATAATCTATTCCCAGAGAATTTACTTCCATCGAAGAGAGTAAATGGTGGGTGAAAGGAAAACAACTAAAAGTGTCACCAAGAAAACAAAGTGTAATGATATAACGGTATAGATCAGGAATTGGCACACTTGTTTTTCTAAAGGGCCAGGTATTAAATATTTTAAATTTTGTAGTCCAAGAGGCAAAATCCATGATATTCTTTAGGTAATTATATAATGAGAAAAAACCCAAATTTTCACAAATTTTTATTGACAAAATTCAAAATATAATAACACAAATATAAAATATATAAGAGATTTATGTTTAGACAACATTGCAAAAGTCCACTAATAGGGGGCTCAGCGGTCTCGGTGCTTGCCTTGCATAAGCAAGGATACGGGGTTCAAACCCCAGCACCATGTACACAACAAAGTGTTGGGGCAACAAAAACCATATGAAAAACTTAAAAAATTCTGTTAGGGACTGGAGCGGTGGCTTGGAGGTGACGGCACTTGCCTGGCATGTGCAAGTGCATGGGTTCAAACCCCAGTACCCACGTACACAGCTAAGTGTTAGAGCAACGAAAGCCATGTGAAGAACTCAGTGAAAACTGATTCTGTCTCTCTCTCTCTCTCCTTTCTTTAAAAAAAAAAAAATTTTTTTTTTGTTAGAATACTATGTCCCGATTTTTATAGAACAGTATTCAAGGTATTTTGCTAAGTGAAATGGGTAAGTGAAGGAATATCACACACATTTTATGTACAATGAATTTTTCATTGAAGATGTGAGTAAATTAACAACTGTAAATTCTGGGGAGTAGAAAGATCTAAACCTAATATTTCCTCTGTATTTTCCTTTTTCAAAAACCTATGATTATATGTTCCTTTATAGTCGAAAGCCAGCAAAAAATAACCCTCGGCTTTTCAATGCAGAACCGTTCGCTACATTAAGTCAAATAAGTTTTGTGCTAGTAATGAAAAAACAAGGAAAAAGTTATATACGCAAACTCAGGAAAAAAAAAAAAAAGAAAACCAAAAAAACCTCAGTTTCAAGTTCCTTTTAGCCACACTCTGAGTTTTTTAGGCTTCATCTTTATTAGGTTAAAGATTTCAAAAAACTTTTTACAAGTTGTAGAATAGTATACACATTCTGAATATAGGAATATAACATAATATGTATATATATTCAGAGAAAATGACTAAAAGGATACATGTCAGTAGATACTATCTTGTAAGAAGAAAGAAAAGTTCTGCTTCCTTTTACACTCAATTCTGTACCATCCGACTTTTAAAAAATAACAAAATATCACGCACAAAGATAAGGAATAGAATTCCAAGATACTTACAGTAAAAACCAACAGCTGTAAGGCAGCAAAAACAAAGCAAAATCATAAAAAAGTCAGCAATCAAAAGAAAACTATCAGCAGTTCTGTAGTTTTGCCCCCACTTTCATTTTGATCTAATAACAACTTCAAGACTGTTAACATCAATCAAGCTTGGCTGATGACACACATGTACCACAATATATGGGTATGATGTACATAGCTAATTTCAGTGCTATTGTAAAGTATGTAGGGATAATGAATTTGGAATTAGTTGGTAATAAAATTTTTTCAAGACAAATAAAAATACCACATTAGATAGAAGGTCTTCCACAAGGTTACATATTTGGGGGCATAAATTTATATTTTATAAGTTAAACACATATATGTATCCATTTATATTACTAATATGTGCACAATTTTCAGTCTGAACCATATTAAGACTCACTCTGAATAGATTTTAAAAAGTTACTTCATTCCTTATAATTTTCTTCAAGGAAAAGAATTATGAACAAATCTAATAAAGTTGGGTAGCACATCCTCTCCAGAGGCCTGAATTTCTGCTCCGTGGGGCTTAACAGTTCCTAAATTTTTAACAGTTTTAATCTCTTTCCTTTGTTCTCCCATCTAGCTCCTCATTTACCCCTTTCTCTTTCTTCTATCCTGTAAGCACATTCCTTATTCCCTCAGCCCCATATTGTATATATTCCTATGGTGAAAATACAGACATTAAATCTATACATCATATACCCTTAAATACTTGTCTTATGAAAGTATGCATTTTTAGATTGTGCTCTGGTAGTGTAAAAACATTTCATAAATTTTCTATACAGTGTAAGAAGTATCACAGTAGAGCACAATACACACAGGCATGGAAATCCTATCATATAACAAATATAAGAAAGTCCATGAAAATGTGCTGGGAATTTCTGAAAAAGAAGACAGTAACTCTGTAGCAGAGGGAGCTGTACTTCCCAGATGAAGGAACATTTAATTTCAGCATTGATAAAAAGAAAAAGTTCACTGGATATGAAGGGAGGGACCCCTACAGGTGGTAGGCCACATGGACAAAGAAAGCCATATTCAAAGAAGGATGAAGAAACAGCAGGGATAATGTCAGAACAGAAGGTCAGAAAGGAGGCTCATCCCAGCAAAACATCTTCACACTGGTAGTGGCATTTCCTTTATGTATCCGAAACTGGAACCAGATTGTAGTTTTCCTACCTCTGTAATACTTGAGTGCTTACTTTCTTACTCTTTCAGGTAAACAGTTAACTTGATAGGCCAGTAATGATTTTTAATTAACTTCTGATAAAACGAGTGATTTCTGTGTCATGACTAAATCCTCACAGATAGAGAAACTGCTAGAAATTTCTAAGCAAAGTAATGATTCACTAAAATTTTTATTCTTGAAAGAATGCTGTTAGCCATACAGAAAGCATGATGTTCAAATATAGATAACTAGGTTTAGTAATCTCTCTAGCAAGTAAGAGGTAACTGAAATAAAATGGAAGAAACTGTACAGAATAGCATTAAACTGTGTTTTTATTATGTCCTGGGGTTTTAATTTAAGTTGCTATAATGAAACAAACTTTATTTCTATATTTCTACACTTATTTTCTTCTACTATTGAGATTTATGTAGTTGAGTTTCCTTCCATGTTATAATAGCTGCTAGAAGTGAAAGCATAAGCTGCATTAGAAATATGCTGAACTTTGTGGAAGCAATTTTTTTGGTTGGACACAATTATATACTTCCATTCTTAATTGTGTATCTTTTATTGAAAGCCATCTCAAATTTCTTCAAATGATGGACTTATAATTAATTCTTCAAAGGTTTTGTTCCTTGGAATGAAATTTTATATTAGAGTTAAGTAATAATTTCTACATCTGAGCATGAACAGATATAAAAAAAAAAAACCTGATGTCCCACAGTGAAAGTATGAACAATGAAAAAGATGCTGTAATACTTTTTTTTCTTTTCCCCAGGAATGAGGACCAAACTCAGGGCCTTGCGTGTGCTAGGCAAGCGGTCTGCCACTGAACTAAATCCCCAACCCCCGATGCTATAATACTTTGATAACAACTTTAGCTTCAGGTGTTGAGGTAAAAATCATTACTGTCAGAAAATTATGAAGACATTTCTATACATAGCTGACTGAGGCCACATAAAGTAATTTGCTTTATTCTTTTTCATATTTTGGATAACATATTTCTTGGCTGAAAAGTGTTTTTTTCATTCTACCAGTCAGATAATAATTACCAAAAGACACCAAAATCTGTGGTCAGAGGTAGTCTTCACATACTTTTGTTTAATTTTTGAGGAAGTACTATGCAAGTTTAGATAATGAGTCAATCTTCCCGTTAGCTTTTTTTGCATGAAGTCATAACCAAGACAGGTAAGAGAAGGTAATAGCAAGCAAATTTAATATTTATTACACAAGACCCAACCATTTATCGGTTCATCAGGTACCAAACTGTCTCCATAATGTCATACTCAAACATTACCTGAAGGATTGGAAAAGTCCAACATACTGGTAGTAGGCTGCAGGAGATCAGGGCTGCTGGATGAGAGTGTTCCAGGAATAGGCATTATAGCGAGGCTATGTCTACAATGCCTTGTTCCCACAATGCTGTCATCCTGTGATTGGCTCAAGCCTCCATCACTTTAAAAGAATACCATATATTACTTTAAAGTATTAGAGGGTATTTAAACAGTAAACAATTTTATTCTCTGTACACTAAAGCACAACAGAACCAATTAAAAATGGTGAATTAAATAATTGGATTAAAATATTACAGCAATTTTAAAAAACTGGGCAATGTAATGACAGAAATATTATTAACAAGTATATTCAAATAAAATTTAATTTATACTACTAAGTAATTCTATCGCATCATAAAGAAACAATCATACTTAAGTTTCTACTGGTTTTGGTAGAGAAATGGAACCTCGATGTTTAGGGAGCTCTTGAAATTTGCCAGCTAATGCCCGGATATATGTTTTAGTGTCCTTTAATACAAGTATCCCAGTACTCACAGCTAAACATAGAAAGTGTCCCTTCCTCTCTCTCTCACAACATATCAGATTCAAAAATAGAAGGGAAGTCAGAAAAACTTAATTCCCTTTTAAGTTTTCAAAACCAAGTATTAGTTAGATTTAAGCAAACAAAGAACCTTCCCTTAGAGTATTTTAGAAGTATCTCATAGGCAACTCTAAATCTACCTGAAAGTGGAAAAAAAGAGAAACATAATACTGTCACTTTAGTTTTATGTATCTCAAAATATTACTTTAATTTTAAGGTAAAACAGTTTTATAAAACAGAGGATAGCAATAGAAAAAAAAAGATTCTCATCATCATCAATAGCCAAAATACTACTTCTAAGGGCTATAATTACATTAAAATCAACACTTACCATTAATATTAATTCCCATCTAAATTTTATTCAATGCACTGTTTTGCCTAGTACTTGCTATACATACACATAGACATTATTACAGAATACTTACTTATGACCATGGAAAGATGAAGCTACAGCTTTAAAAATGAGTGATATGGGATCTATTTATTTAGTTTATGTTAGAAGTAAAATATAGGATTTAGGCAGATTAGAAAATGATGCAACAAAACTGTTAAATAAACAGCTAAAGGACTGTTAATAGCCATACAAGAGAGGGCCAGGTCAGGAGAGAGTTTAAGTCATGGAAAAGCATGAAAACATGAATGCAAAGATTTCGGTTACTGTTTAAAGAGCAAGCTTTGATGTCAGACAGACCTGGACTATTAGCTGTTTGACCTCAGGCAAATCTCTCTTACTGGTCCTTGAGTTTTCCTCATATCTGTATCCTTAAGACTATTATAAAGATTAAATTAGGTAAAGTAGGTGAATATTTTGGTAAACGGGAAAAAGTACTTTTACTAAAATTAAAATGAGAACTGTACAAACCTAAGAAAGGATATTTATTTTAATTAATTTATATTGAAAAGCAGAAGATGATAGTATGGGAACAACAATATAGGCACAATAAAGCAGGGAATTTATTCTCAGTGAGAAAAGGAGTCTAATCTGACAAATAAAGCAAAGGTATACCTTATCTGATAAGTAATTTGTGCTTGACCTAAATTGGCTCCTTATAATTAGTTTGTATTTAGATGTCACAGTTTTTTAAGGCTATGTTTTAAAGAAGGAGAGCTTATATAGGTTCTTAAATTATATAGAAATAAAGACTTTTTTTTTTAAAGTAACAGTTTATCCTTTGAATTTTTGAAAACCTACCCAATATTTGGACACAGAGGGTCAGATAACTGAATCCAAGGAAGCAAAAGATTAAAGAGATTAGTTAGTCTTGCTAATCAAGCAGAAGAAACTTAAATAATACCAAAAGTTAAGAGTTTTCTACAAAAGGGAATTAGCTGCGTTTGTTACAGGAAGCTGGAATTCTTCATAGAGACTAACAGAAGTGCATGGAATACTAAAAGCCCTTATATCTTACTGATGCTATTTAACATTAATTTTGCTTTCTAATAATCAACTGATATGCAACTCCACAGTTATAATCATGTAAAGCTGGACCTAAATTCATGGTAATTAAGGAATGAGCACATATAAATAAAAGTTACACTGTCATGTGCAATTCATGCTTTGACAAGGATGATATAGTATTTAATTGGCAAAATATCCATGCTTTAAGCTGAACTGATAGAGCCTATTTGGCAAATAATATGTCAATTCTTACCAAAACAGTCTCCCTAAGAGGTAATGCAATAACAGAAACAATATAGTTTTGAAAAATTCCCCAATAATCCCTTACACTAAGTTCACTGAGAAGAAAAGTATTTAGTCTCATATTATGGAACTAAAAGGTCACAAAATGGCATCAATATGCAAATGAAAAATAACCCCAATAACAAAGGCAGACAAAAAAGTAAGCTGGCAAGAAGTTTGGAGGAAAAAATAATTCCTGATAAGCAAGCAAAGCATTCTAGGTAACTATGATTACTATTAAAAGAAAATCAGATTGCCTAAACTAAAATATTCTCAAGTCAAATAAAAGCCATACTATTATGTTTTAATTTACAGGTGTTACTCAAATTAATAACATTTTTTTCTCAATTTGAAAAATACTCAATTTTGGGAATTTTTTTTTTCATTTCAAAAGTGCCATGATTTAGAATTTTGGAATTATATATTCTTTTTTCCTGTACTTTGTTTCTCTGACATGTGGTGGTGCTGAGGCGCTAACCCAGGTTCCTGTGCATGTCAGGCAAGTGCTCCAACCACTGAGCTACAGCCCCTGGAATTATGTATTCTTATCTCAAGTATTTGTTTTTCTTAACATTCTTTCTATGCTCCTTTCAAAGATGCAGACATTCTTTCCTATAATACTCTGAAAATTTACTCCCTACTCCTATAAAAGAGAGTACTTCTAAAGGAAAACACCAAGTCTATTCCTGATGCCTCTCAAAAAGGGACTGGGTATATAGAAAATGCTCAGGCATTGTAGAATTAAAGTCATTTGGAAAGTTTATTTCAACTTAAAAAAATAACATATTCAAAGTAGAAATTGGAAAGAATACAGAAAGCAAGGGAAGAAGGGAAAATTATATGTAAAACTGTTCCTTACAAAAACTCCCACAATCAACATTATGCTGTTTTCCCCTTCTAGTCATTTTTGAATTCTGCAGTACACTTTAACTAATCCTCTGTAGTTGGACTTTAAGGCTATTTCAAATTTTATTAGAGATCATACAACTAAAAACAACTATATAAAATGTTCATCTAAGTATTATTAGAAATGTAATTATAGAATAAAAGGATAAGGCCATTTTTCAAGTTCTGGATAAAAAACTGTTAAAAATGCTTTAGAGATAGTTAAGTGCGGTGGTGCATGCCTGTAGTCTCCTCTACTGAGATACTGAGGTAGGAAAATCATTGGAGCCAAAGAGTTCGAGGCCTGCCTGGGGAACAGAGTGAGACCCTATCGCAAACAAACAAAAATGTTTATAGAAACATTGCAACATTTTATATTACCCAACAGCAGTCTGAACTTATTATCTATATTATATTATCAATTCTGGTCCCTACTATTCACTGTTAATTCTTGATGAAACAAATGGTGTCTTGCCTTAAACTGTATTAATATGGATTATTTGAATTCATCTTCCCTGCCTACTTTTCAATTGAGTTTTTGTGACTTTTTTCCTGATTTTAAGAGGTCTTTATAAAGTATACCTTTGTGTAGTAAAACAAACTGTCTGAATTTAGTTCAAATGATTGTCAAGAAATCTATCATACATTCTCAAAAATGTAAAGTGAATAATGATAGATAAAATGACAAATTAGCTCTCCGTATAAAACTGGCTCCAGAAACCTTTAAAACTTTTTACTAAAATAGCCTATCTTTTGATATTTTGAAATTTTACTTTGAGACAGGATCTTGCATTGTTATCCAGACTGCCCTTGAACTTGAAATCCTTTTCCCAAGCAGTGGAGGATTATAGCCACGTGGCACTGAGTCTGGCTATTTGTTATTTATTAATTGAAATTATTAGCATTTTACTGCATTGAAACATGCTTAGAAAAGACATCCAGGTTAATATGAACTTCTAAAGTGCAGCCCATTTTATACATGTTTGTACTCATAACCAACAGTTTCCTTGTTGGCACAAAGCAAGAGTCAGCAACAAGCAACAAATGCTTGTTGGTTAATAAATGAAGAAAATTAAATTGTAAAAATTTCTTCTGAGTTTAAGTAAAGCTACTTCTACTAGATCTTTCTTTTTTTGGTACCAATATAAGGTGATAAAATGCAGAAAACACTCAACTGACTGCTCCTGGTGATCTGAATTTCTATGCCTCCTGCTGTAACTAAAGATAGAATGCATGTACAGTAACTAATTCTTATACAGTAAGTAATTCAGGAAAATGCAGAGATGAGATATTTAATTACCTGAAACTTGAGTATAGCTTGTTAGATCTCAACACTAACAAGCTGAAATGAGTCAGTGTTCTCAGGTTTTAAATGATACACATCACAACTGTGCTACCAACCAAAATGAGAACCACTTAAAAGAACAAACCCACTGGGATTTCTAGAAGTAGAACTCAGAGCATACCTCCTCCTAAAAACCTCTGCTATAAATTCTTTTCTGTCTTCTGGTCCCCCTTTCCCACAGCGACTGTGGTCATTTCAAACTGTCCTCAACCTTTCAGTGTGCGCTGGTTCCTTTTATATTCTCCTCACTCAATCTCCATTTATGAGAGTAAGACTTTTCTTACAATGTTTGCTATAGTATGTACAATATTAAAGAATTCTGCTAGGAGCTGGAGACGTGGCTCAGTGGTAAAGTGCTTGCCTGTGTCCTCTGTGGATCTGGGTTCAAACCCCAGCACCACATATGCAACGTGTCAGAAAAGCAAGGGATCAGATCACAATGAATAAATAAAAATCAAAATAGGTTCTAGTTTAAAAAAATTATGGTACTTTAAGGTTATGGTTTTTATAAATTCTTTATTTCAAGGTAAGCAAGGCACTCAGAAAAGAACAAGTTAATGATTTTTTAGATGATGAAATTAGATGTTTCAATCTTTTGAGTGCCAAATTAAAGGAAGAATAAATGTGTTTCTCTGTTTGGAAGTAAGAACTTCAGGAAGAGCATTTTCTGATCCTTAAAATCTTTGAGAATTTTAACTATTGAAAAAATATTGGGGCTGGAATGGTGGCTGAGTGGTTACAGTGCTTGCCAGGCATGTGTGAGGACAGGGGTTCCAACCCCAGTACCATGTACACAACTATGCGTTGGAGCAACGAAAGTCATGTGAAAACTAAATAAAATTGATTTTCTCTTTTTCTCATTGTCCCTCTCTCTCTTAAAAAAAAATACTGAAAACTGTACACCTGCTCATTTGAATATGCTTTTTTCTTCCACTGATTAATTCACTTTTAAAAATTTATTTTCTCTCAGTTTGCTTTATTTATTTATTTTATTGCAGTACTGAGGATCAAACCCAGTGCTTCATGTGTGCTAGGCAAGCACTCTATCACTGAGCCACAACTCCAGTCCTTACTTCACTTTTAACTTATTCACTAAGTACTACCTGAGTGCCTGCTAAGTATTGTACCTGATTAGAACTTTATAGTGTTCTTAAAACTGCTATATGGGGGCTGGAGTGGTATCTCAGTGGTTGGAGTGCTTGCCTGGCATGTGTGAGTACCTGAGTTTGAATCCCAGCACCATATACACAACACACAAATAAGTGTTGGAGAAACAAATGCCAGATTAAAAACTAAATAAAGCTGATCATCTCTTTCTCTCATACTCCCCCCTTCTCTTTCAAAAAAAAAAGAAAGAAAAACAATTAAAAAACTGCTTTATGAAAGCAGTCACAAAAACTCTGTATTATATGTAATAATATATATAGACTATATAACCGTTATTATATACAGTATTATGTATAATATATAATATTATATATGTACATCTATAAAATATATACTAGTCATTCTCAACACTTCAGTGGACTGATTTTATTGGTATTTCATAGACTTTAATTTACATTTAAAATCTCCAAGTATTACTTAGTTTTGGTGATATTCTGTTTTTAAAACAGAAAATAGATTTGACTTTTAAAAGTTCAGCATTAGGCTTCAGGTGGGGAAAAAAGTGCCATGATTAAAAAAACAAAAACCTAAAACCAATCTCCTCTCCCTCCAAAAAAAACAGTGGTAGCAGTGAATGTGTCCCAAGATTGTCCAAATTTGTAGACTGGTGACTGAAACTGGACCAAAAATATACAAAAATAGGTCTCATGATAAAAAAACTAACAGTGTTTTCTAAAATTTAAAGTAACACTAACAGCAGATTATATAATACTTTAACAGTGGTAACTTCATAGAAACAATGAGAAATTCAGAATTTATTTTCTTATAAATTACTAGAAGACTTTATGATGCATTAGCTGTATAAAAATAAGTCAACCAAACCTGTGTTCTCACAATAAAAGGTTTACAATAAATATAAAGATTCCTATATGATAAAGATTGACATTACCTACCTAAATAGTTTTGGAGGCAAGATACTAAATCGTGTTTTATCCAAAATTTTCCTGATTTTGTTTCTTCCACCTGAAACAGTATTTGCTTTAACTTTCTTATTTCCTTTCTCTTGTGATGTCTGTTCAATATCTCCTGGTACATCTTGGATTGAATGTCGATTATTTTTTTTTTCAGCAATTTTGGGAATATGAGGAATACCATATTTCTCTTGTTCAGTCCTACTAAGCAATTCCTTAAATACTGGAAATAAACAAACAAACCTGTTATTTATTTTCATTACAAAGTTTTTACACCCATACTTCTCTTGTTCAGTCCTACAAAGCAACTTCTTAAATACTAGAAATAAACAAACAAATCTGTCATTTCTTTTCACTAGGAAGTTTTTATACCAACAACAAATTTTAAGGATAAACAATCACTTTGACCTTCTGCAGTCCTATTCAATTAAACATGACCACATTTACACTCATTCATTATTTATCTGTTTTATCTACTTTATATCTACTTTTTTTCTTCAGTTTTGAAATTTGTCTATACTTCTGATATTGCAGAACTCTGATAAAATGAAGTCACTTGAATAAATGGACAGGAAATGGGTAGGCTACCAGCATGTTTGAAAAATCCAGAGGTTCCTAACAAGGTAATAAGTAATATCACTAATCAACTACTAATTTTATAGAAACATGTTTATTTTGAGAGAATAAATTTTATTTATTTTTTTCACCTACTTTTAGTTTTTCTAGCACATAGGTATGTATGCAGTGCTGGGGTTTGAACCTGTGTCCATGTGTACATGCCAGGCAAATGCTTTACCACTGAACCACCACTCTATCCCCTAGAAATTTAGATTTAGAAATTTCCCTGGAATTCTGAAATTTAGAAATCCCCTAGAATTTAGATTCTGATGAAATATGGAATGGTGGCTGCACATTCTGGAAGATACACTTAAATAAGGTATCTAGGGGCTGGAGTGGTCGGTTACGGCACTTGCCTGGCATGCGCAAGTATGTGAGTTTGAACCCCAGCAACACGTACACAGCAGAGTTTTGGAGCAATGCAAGCCTCGTGAAAAACTAAATAAAAATATCATTTCTCTCTCTCTCTCTTTAAAAAAAAAAAAAAGGTATCTAAACACAAGTTACAGAACCACTCAACTTATCATAAGGCATAACTTTCAGCAGTATACTACTCTGTACCTTTACAAAAGAAAAGCTGTAAATTGTACAAATTTGTCCACTGAAATCCCAACTGCAGAGAATATCTTTTTAATTGTGTTGGTGATAAAAGGAAGCAAGTTTCCCACAAAATCAAAGACAAATGTACAAAGCCTTAAGAACTGACAAATTACAATACTAATATATCTTGGTATTCAATTGTACAACCTGTACTGTTTAAAAAAATTTTTTTTAAATTGTACAACCTGTACTGTTTTTAAATATTAACCCACATGAACTATACATATTTATGGAATTTAATGTGGTATTTCCATACATGAAGACAGCATGTATCAATTAATTTCGACCATACTTGTACCCTTGGCCCCTATTCTAATTTCATGCCAATGTTCTTGAGTTTCCACATACAAGAGAGAATTAGCTGTACTTGTCTTTGTGTGTCTGACTTATTTTACTCAACACAATGTCCTCCAGTTCCATCCACTTTGCTGCAAAATTATCTTTAAAAAAAAAAAGGCTAAATAATATTGTACTGTATATATACCATATTCTCTGTATCCACTCATCTATTGATGGGCACTTAGGTTGACTCCAGCGCTAAAATGAATAGTCATGCAGGTATCCTTTTGTATGCTGATTTTATTTCCTTTGGATATACACCCAGAAGAGGGATTGCTGGATCATATGGTAGCTCTATTTTAAATTTTTTAAGGTTCTCTAAAGTAGCTGTACTAATTTACATTCCCAACAATGTGTAAGAGTTCCTGTTTTTTTCATATCTTTGTAGTTACTATTTTTTAATAACAGACCTTCTAACTGGGGTGACATGACACTCATTGTGTTTTTGAATTGCATTTCCCTGGTAGCTGATGATATTGAACATTTTTTTTCAAAAGTTTTTTTTTTTAACTAAGTGTTTTGAGTTCTTTACATATTCTGGATATTAACTTTATGTCAGATGAACAGCTGGCAAATATTTTCTCCCATTCTATAGGAAGGTTTCATTTGAAGGATGATATTACTGTATTATCAAATTCTTCTACTAAATGTTTTTGTCACTATCACCATATTTTACATCACTCCAAGAGTTGTTTCTTTCTCAATGACTTTTTTTCCTTCTACCATGCTATTCCTGTTTCAAGAGATGAATTTTTAAATGGCTCTAAGCAGAGTTGTAGAATTTTTTTTTTTTTTGTCTCATTCTTGAAACTTTTACCCCCTCAATCTGTAAGATCACTTATTAGGGATTCCACCATGCCCTCTTGAGGATCCTGGATCTCCTTATCCTTAGTGGTCCCTCCCTGTCTGTACTAAGTAATATAAAATGAACAATTAGAGTATGCTCATCTAAACAAACATTTTCTTGTCACAGCTTTCCTTTATGAAGATGTTTTGTTTGCTGGTAAGTTCCATGCAGGATACCTCCACTACATGGCTCTACTTCAAGGTAAGTCAGAGTTACTAGGGCTTTCTTGTGGACATCCCATCTAGACTAAAATGCTCCATTTCTAAAAATGTTTTACAGATATTCCTTTGAAATATTCTCTGGTGTTTTGTCTGGCTGACTGTATTCTACCTTCCTTAGTCCACACCTAAGGAAGGAGGTACGGATTGTTATGTTCACTCTATTGCAGCACCATATAATTCCTATCCTTTGCAACATCCAGTCTAATGTTTTGTAGGGCAAATGTGTTCTTACCACTCAGAGGATTCTGAGGGTGTGGGTTCCCTGACTGTCTCACTTTTTTTTTTTTTTATCTTTAAGACCTACTTTTCTGTCTTTCAGGATCAATGTTGTTAAACACTATACTATGCTATTTATACATTTTTATATTTAACAATATTTGATACCAACTAATAATCATTAAATGATAGAACAAACGGATTTAAAGGTAGTGGATCCTTCCAAGAACCCTATGAAATACAGCTGGAGAAACAGAAGCCTGGACAGACTAAATAATTTGCCCAACATGCCCAACTCTGTTTTTCAAACTTGCTATTCCTATAGTTTGTTATTCCTATAGTTTAAGCTAAAGTTGGCATTTCTAAATACTGGCATGAACTCCAGGAAATCCAAAAACTGCAAAGGCTTATTTACTTATAGTATGCTCCAGTATTATATTATTGGGAAACTGCTAATAGTTAGTTATGTATCAGAGTCAACATGATGTAATTCAGTCAAATTGACTCCAATAAAAAGAGAAAAAATACCAAATGTCTCATTTTGCACTTCTAAGCAGAGCATAAAGAGGAGTCAAAGTGGAAAATCTAAAACTTACACTTCCTTTAAGCATAGCTTTAAAAGTCAACTCTTACTTCTCTAATTGCAACTAAAACCTAGAGGAACCCATCCCTTCTTCATTAGGACTCTTAAATTTTCTGACAGTTTTCAACTGCTACACTATATTTACTGTTGGCCTTTTCCGAATTTCAGCAAAAATTCTGCGGTATCTAATGAAATCAAATGACAATAAATTTTTCCTAAAAGTTAGGGAGAAAAAAAAGAAAAAGAAAACCAATAAATTTTTAATAAGAGTAAAAACGTAATACAAGAGTAATTTTTGTTTACATGATAAAAACACAATCCAGATACCACAATCATTTTTACATAGGAAGGCAGGGCCTGCTGTTAGAAATTTGTAATTCACTGATTAATTGAATGCTTTAATAAATTAATTTCCATGAAACAATCAGCATTCATAATCTTTCAAAAAGACAGTTTAAAGATTAGAAATAGATTAATTTGTACCTTAACAGGAAGAAAAAAGGATGATTATGATTTCTAAGTTGTATTTAGGTCATTCTAAGTATCCCCCCCCAGTACAGTATGACACATAATTGATGCTCAATAGATATTTCATAAATACAGTAGTTGTACACCTATGTTCAAACTTACTAAGTTTGAACTTACCAAATAATGAAAAGTGAAAATTCTAAATTATACTATACAACATTAGTAATCCTAATAATACCTTAATAGATCAGAGAAGAAATGTTTTACATTTTACTATATTTCCTTTCATTGTAATGATTTTTTGCTTTTCTATTACAAAAACAAAAAAGCAAAGCTCAGGAGTTTTTTATAAAACTTACCAAAAATGTTGGTCTTCACAGTAAGTGCAAGGTGAGTGTTATTCCTCAAAATTTCAAGAGCCTTTGCAAATGTAATGTTTTCAAAATTTTGTCCATTTACTTCCATTATCTTTAAAGTATTTGAAAAATACAAATTAAGACAGAGTATTAGTACAGCTATAAACTTAAAAGTTTTATAGTGAAAAAATAAAATAGGACTTCAATAAAACGTTATGTGAACCATGGCTGTCATTGTAAGAAGGTAAGCTACTGTTTAGTTCCCCCTAACCCCATATTGTTGCATTTCCCAAATTTTCTACTGTATTTATTTATTTTTTTAAAAGTTCATTCCCTTTGGGTTCCTATTAAGGAAAAAAATTTATACAGAACAGAGGATGGTTCATAAATAAAAATTTTGATTATGTCTGATCATCTCAAAAATTATTGCCTGGGGCTGAAGTGGTGGCTCAGTGGTTAAGGTACTTGCCTGGCATGCATGAGGACATTGAGTTCAAACCCCAGCACCACATACCCAATGAAGTGTCAGAGCAATGAAAGTCACATGAAAAAGTGAGTAAAACTGATTCTTTCTCTCACTGTCCCTCTCAAAATAAATAAATAAATAAATAAAAACTGCCTGTGTGTGTATAGTCAAATGTCCTAAGGCATTTAAAAATGAAATAATTCATTTAAAAGTAGTGCTCTAAATATATTTACATTTTTCTGCTGCCACTGATTGTATCAGGTAGCCAAACAACAAGAAGTACAACTGATATGGGTTTTGATTTCATGCGAACACTGCTGATACTTCACATCAAGGATTACCCAATTTGTCTGTACCTCACAATCATACAAAAAGCTGTTTTAAAAAATACCAATTCCAAAATCTACATACTATAATAAGTAATAAAGTATCATGCAAAGATAATAAAAATAAAGAGATCTCTTTTTTGCAGAGTGGTGGTGATGCTAGGAATCAAACCCAGGGCCTAATGAATGTCAGGCAAGTGCTCTACCACAGAGCTTTATCCCTAACCTTTTTTATTTTATTTTGAGATATTTTATAATGTTATGTTATTCTATTTTGGGATCCTCCTAGTTGGGTCTCCAAAGTATTTCCAAGCGTGCACCATCATGCCCTGTAAGAGATCTGTTTATAACATATCCTAATGATATTTTTTTCTTTTGGTACTTTTTGAGACAGGGTATCGCTAAGTTGCTTAAGGCCTAAGTTGCTGAGGCTGGCTTTGAACTTGTGATCCTCCTGCCTCAGCCTCCTGAGTCACTGGGATTACAGGCATGTGCCATTATGCACAACCCAATGACATTTTTTAATTTTAAGGGCAGAGAGTAAAGATTCCATAAATATCACCATGGAGGAAAAAACCCAAACCTATATGAAGGAACAAAAGAAAAATAAGGTTGGTTTTGACTACTCTTGGGGAACACTAAAATGACATAGTTTTCTGTGACTTCAATAATCTGAAGGAAAAAAAAATCACTATTACTAAAGAATTTTATACTTCATTGAACTAAAGCATCTTCAGAAATGGAAAGGTAATTTCCTTGTCTTTTTTTATTTTTATTTTTTTAAAGAGAGAGGGACAGTGAGGAGGAGACGGAGAAAGAGAGAAACAACTGTATTTAGTTTTTCACATGGCCTTTGTTGCTCCAACACTTAGTTGTGTACGTGGTGCTGGGGTTCGAACCCATGTCCTAGTGCTTGCAGGGCAAGCACTGAAACCGCTGAGCCACCACTCCAGCCCTTCCTTGTCCTTTTTGAGAAACAATATTAGTAGTGCTAAAGATAACTGTGAAGTCAATCAAAACAAGGGGGACAGATGAAATTGAGGTAAACAATGAAATTGGTCAAGTAGGTGCATTGTCTGAACGATTACTTGTAACTCTGTGAAACGATATACGTGTCAAATATATTCTACAAAGAGAAGATATGTACCATTTAAAAATGACAATAATCTACATGGATGCTGTGGAGCATCCCTGTAATCCCAAGGACTCAGGACGTTGAGGCAGGAGAACTGCAAGTTCAAAGCCAGCCTCAGCAGCTTAGTGAGGCCCTAAGCAATTTGGAGAGACCATGTCTCAAGATAAAAAATAAAGGGCTGGGGATGTGGATCAGTGGTTAAGCGCCCCTGGGTTCAATCCCTGGTACCAAAACAACACTAAAAAAAAAAAAAAAGATGATAATCAAGATCTAAAATCTCAGATCATTTCCACAGTAGTTGAGCAGGCTGATGGAAGAAGGAAAAGAGGGCAAAATTTCATTCTTAGAAACCACTAAATGGATATCATTAATTTTTTCTGTAAGAAATATTTTTAAATGTGTCTATTTTTACATATTTATTTATTTTTAGAGAGAAGGACAGTGAGAATCAAATTTTTTAAAGAAAGAGGAACAGTGAAAAGAATGAGAGAGAAAGAATCAACTTTATTCAGTTTTTCATGTGACTTTCGTTGCTCCCACACTTCACTGTGTACATGGTGCTGGAGTTCGAACCCATGTCTTTGAGCATGCGAGGTAAGTGCGATACCGTGGAGCCACTGCTCCAGCCCCAGAAAGAATCAGTTTTAAGTTTTTCATCTGGTTTTTTTGTTGCTCTGATATTTAGTTGTGTATGTGGTGCTTGGGTTCAAACTTGGGTCCTTGAGCATATCATGCAAGTGCCAAAACTGCTGAGCCACCACTCCAGTCTCTATTTTGGTTTTTTGGTACTGGGGATAGAACCCAGGGGAACTTTACCCCTGAGTCATATCACCAGCCCTTTTCATTTATTTGTAGAGAGCAAGGGACAATGAAAGGGAGAGAATCAATTTTATTTAGTTTTTCATGTGGCTTTCGTTGCTCTGACACTTCATTGTGTATGTGGTGCTGGGGTCTGAACCCACGTCCTCACACATGCCAGGCAAGTGCTGGAACCACTGAGCCACCGCTCCAGCTCCAGTCCTTTTTGAGACAGGGTCTCACTAAATTGCTTTGGCTGGCCTCAAACTTGTGATCCTCCTGCCTCAGCCTCTGTATCATGGCATGAGTCACTGTGCCTGGCGTAAATATGTTTATAAGGTATTGGAATGGTAAACATTCTATGTTCCTGCCTATTAGACATTTCTGATGAGTAGTCTAGATGAAGGCCCAGAAATCTTTATTTTTAAAAAGATCCCTTAGGGGAAGAAAAGGAGATTGTTAGTACTTTATATCAGTTTTGTAATTCCTTGCACCACTAATATTTTGGGACAAGTTAAGTCTTTTGTTGTAGAGGCCAACCTGGGAATTTAGGCTATTCAGCAGCATTGATGGCCTCTACTTATGATGTACCAGTAATATTCTCCAAATCATGATGATCAAAAATATATCCAGGGTGTGGCATAGTGACACCCTCATTCAAGAGGCTTTGATAGGAGGATTCCAAGTTCAAGGTCAGCCTCAGTAACTTAGCAAAATACTCAGGAACTTAGTGAGACCCTGCATCAAAATCAAAATAAAATGGACGGCAGAGGTAGTTCAGTGGTAAAGTGACCCTGGGTTCAACTCCCAGTGCCAAAAAGAAAAAACAGGGGGTAAAATGGCAACCAGAGGGAGGGCTGCATGTAGAATCTATCCATGAAGTAGGACACCAATGGAGGGAGAAGTGCTTTTCTGCAAGGTGGATGAATGGCAAAACTTCACTGAAACTCATTAGTAGACAAGGAAAACTAGAGACTCAAAGGCTTGGATACAATTAGCAAGGAAGAAAAACCACATAGGGGTCAAGCAGCTCCAGCTGTGGATGTGCTGTTAATTTTGCACAGAGGGAGGAAGAGCACACTCAAATCCAGGAAGGACAAAATGGCACAGAGAATCCTGCTATGAGAAGGGCTCCCACTCCTCAGCTGAACCCAGGGTCTGCATTAGTGCACATAATTTAGACGTGCCTCCAAATAGTCACAGAGCTGATGAGATCACCATCTTGAGAAGGAGGGCTGTCCAGGCAGCTACTCCTGCCCCAGGTGCAGCACCATCAGCTGCTGACCACCCCAGGAGTCCTGTGATCTGACTGCCTCAGACACGGACAGTTTGGGAGAGAGACCGCTCCAGGAGCGGCATACATTCCAGGCAGGAGTACCTCTCAGGTCCTACTTGTCTGGTGTGGAGATGGTACTAGAAGCCCCACGTATTTTGGGCTGGTAAGGGCCTCAGGACCCAGGAGTTCAAGGCAGCATCTGCCCGGGATGCCAGGAGTTCAGGGAGGTCACACCTCCAGGATTTGGGAGCTCTCCTTGCAGCTGCCCTGGGATCCACAAGATTGCCAGCAGCTGCTGGGGCCCTGGCTTAAGTGGACAGGTGGTTGCAAAAGCGCCCAGGGTCTCAACCTAAGAAAGCCGAAAAGTGGTAATCACAGGTAGTAGTGGCTGTGATGGACTGTACCACCTCCACATGATAAGAACACTGGGAGGATTCTTGGGAATCTGATTTCCAGCTGAGAACAGCAAAACCCAGGCCCTCTAGCAACCTCACCCTGGAAGTGCCTACATTTGGAGCCAGATGTGATAATCAACCCACACTCTCTATTTTTACCTCCTCAGTGGAAATAACCCACAATCCTCACAACACATTCCATTAAGATGTTGGTTTTTTGTTTCTTTTGCCTTGTTTGTTTTGCAGTGGTGTGTTTTTGTTTTGTGTTCTTGCAGATCAGCGCATTTTGTTTTGTGCTGTATAGCCTCCAGGTGATGAGCTTCTCTGCTACCCACTTCTTCCCTTTCTTCTGGAAACAGCTAAACATTCTTCTTCTCTCTCTCTCACTCTCTTACTTTCCCCTAAAGTCATTACCTCAGTCTCTTCCTCTTTCTTTTTATTAGAATATCCTACATCATCTCTACTCTCTTGCTGCTCTAGCTCCAAATTCACAGGTTCCTCTCTACCTTTCTGTCACATCTCCTTTCTCTTCAGTATATTTTTCCTTAATAGGGATGTACTGGAAATCTGAAGTGAACACCAAACTTGAAAAGGGGTGTTTGCTTTTAAATAGAGTATGGACTGACAATAAAAGTCTAGTAGAATGTAGTTGTTTCCTAATCCCTCTACTCCTCTCACAGGTGGTAATTAACATTGTAACAGTTAAAGAAGGAAAAAAGTAGCCAATTCAATGCTGTCTACTGTATACATTGGCTGTACATATTGACTCTTTCCCCTTATCTCTTGAGATATTGGAAATTGAAAAGGTCAATAATTCAGTCCAAAAGCTAGCTGCGGATCTGTTCTAGCCAAATTGTACCCCAGCCCAAATAAGTGAAGAGAAAAAACAAACAAAAAACCCCACAACCCATCAACACAGTCCCAAAGTGAAAAAACCAATGAAAGAACTCAGGCCCCACTCCCTGACACTGAAAAGGAGGAAAGAGGGACACAATTCTCATCCTCAAATCTACAACTCTCCAGCCAAGGATTACATGGATAGGGACCTGGATGAAAACTTAGAAATAAGTAATAACATGCTTATTAAATAATCAAAGAATTAAAGATTCAAGGGAGAAAACAAGAGAGCAATTACAGGAGCTGAAATGCCTAAAGAATTAGAGACACTGAAAAAAGATGTAGCAGAGCTCTTAGAATTGAAAAACACAGTCAACCAAATTAAAAGCTCAATGGAAGATATTAACATCACTGTGAACTCAGTAGAACATAGAACTTCAGCTCTCGAAGAAAGAACATTGGAAAACGAAGATAGGCTTGAATAATTACAATCAGAATAAATAAGCTGAGAGTGAACAGAATGGAGAGAACATTGAACAAATGAAACAGCATAAGGAACCTTCTCAACGAGATAATAAAAAATCAGAATAGAACCAGATATTCATATTCAAGAGGCCTATAGGACACCAAATAGACCAAATGAGAAACTGACTGAGACACATCATATTCAAAAATGAATAACGGAGAAAACAAGGAAAGAATATTAAAATTGGTACAAGAAAAACACCAAGTCACATTCAGAGGCAAACCAATTAAGGATCACTGTGGATTTCTCAAATCAGAACATAACAGTGAGGAGAATATGGAACTAAATTTTCCAAATACTGAATGAAAATAATTGGAAGCTAAAAATACTATACCCAGCAAAACCCAGCTTCAAATTTGATAAGGAAATAAAAACCTTCCATGATAAGAACAAATTAGCAACATACATGAACACAAAACCAGCTCTATAGAGAATACTCAAAGACAAACTTCAAGCAGAGGAACAGGCAAACAACTCCCAAAGCCCACAATCAGAGGAAAGTCAGTAAAAGCATAATTTACTAGAAGATATCCAAGATAGCACAAAATACAGCAAAGATCACAATGTGTATTCTAACACTGAACATGAATGGACTCAATGCCCCAATCAAGAGACACAGATGAGTAGACTAGATCAAAAAACTAAATCCAACAATATGCTGCTTACAGAAGACACACCTCACAGCCAAAGACAGCCACAGACTATAGGTAAAAGACTAGGAAAAAACCTATCACATTTATGGCCCAAAAAAGCAAGCCAGTGTCACGATACTCTTATCTGACAACGTAATTTTTGACCAAAAATTAGAAGAGAAAAAGAAGGTCTCTACACCTTAAAGGAACGCTACATCAAGAACATGTAACCATAGTTAACATTTATGCACTGAACTCCTATGCTCCCAATTATGTTGAAAAATTGCTCCATGACATTAAACCACTTATAGATCTTAACACAATAATGGGGGGTTTTAATACACCTTTATCACTAATAGATCATCAAAACAAAACTCAACAAAGAAGTCTTCAGCCTAAACAACTCTGTAAATCAAATGGACTTAACAGACATCTGTAGAATATTCCAACCCAAATTAGCTGAGTTTACCTTTTTTTCAGCAGTGCATGGATCCTTTTTCCAAAATAGATCATGTATTAGTCCACAAAAATAATCTTAGCAAATACAAAAAAGTTGGTATAATCCCATGTATGCTATCAGACCACAATGATAATTATCAAATACTGAAGAAAGAAACTGAAGAAGACCTGAGAAGATGGAAAGACATCCCATGTTCTTGGTTAGACAAAATCAATATAGTTAAAATGGACATTCTGCCAAAAAACACTGTACAGACTCAATGCAATCCCCATCAAGATACCAATGTTATTCTTCACAGATACAGAAAAATCAATTCTCAAATTCATTTGGAACAATAAGAAACCCAGAATAGCCAAAGCAAAAGCACTACTCAGCCGCCCCCCCCAAAAAAAAAGAGAGATAGAGAGTAGAGAGAGATAGGAGGGAACAAAATACCTGACCTGAAATTATGCTATACAGCTACAGGAACAAAAACAGCATGGTATTGGTATCATAATAGGCAGGAAGACCAATGGAACAGAATAGAAGACACTGAGACTAACTCACAAGTCTTTAACCATCTGATATTTGACAAAGTGGGCAAAAATATAGCATAAAGGAAAGACAGCCTATTTAACGAACGGTGCTGGACAAACTGGACTGCCATATGCAGACAACTGAAATTGAATCCTTATTTCTCACCCTGCACAAAAGTCAAATAGAAATGAATCAAAGAACTAGGAATTAAACCAGCAACAACATAATTATTAGAAGAAAAAATAGGATCAACACTCTACCATATTGGCATAGGCAGCTTGTTCCTTAACAAGACTCCCATAGCACAAGAATTAAAACCAAGAATCAATGAGTGGGATGCCATTAAACTGAAAAGCTTCTGCACAGCTAAGGAATTAAGTTAAGAATATTAAGAGAGAACCTACAGAATGGGAGAAAATCATGACCTGCTACCTCTGACAGAGGGCTACTATCCAGAATATACAAAGAACTCTAAATGGGCTATGGAACCAAATAGAAACTTCTGAACAGGGGAATTCCAAAAAGCCAAAAGATATATGAGAAAGTATTCTACATCACTAGCAATCAAAGAAATGCAAATCAAAACTGCGCTGAGATCCCAACCTCACTCCAGTGCGAATGGCAATAACGAAGAATATAAACATTAACAGATGTTGGAGAGGTTGTGGGGAGAAAGGAACACTAACACACTGTTGGTGGGACTGCAAACTGGTATAGTCACTCTGGAAAGCAGTGTGGAAACTCCTCAAACAATTAGGGATGGAACCTCTGTATGACCCAGCTATCCCACTCCTGGGTATTTTCCTAAAAGAGCTAGAATCAGCTTATTACAGAGATACAGCTACATCAATGATTATAGCAGCTCAATTTACAATAGTGAAGTTATGGAAACAGACTAAATGCCCTACAATAGAAGAATGGATCTGAAAACTGTGGTATGTATACACACACACACACACACACACACACACACAATGGAGTTCTACTCAGCATTAGAAAGAATGGTATCATGGCTTTTGCAGGGAGGAAATGGAAACCATGAGTGAAGCCAACCACAGAGACTTAAGGGTAGAATGTTTTCTCTCATATGTGGAAGCTAGAGTAAAGTAAAACCTAAGATAGGATAAAAGTCAAGGTTAATTAACAGACCCAACAAATCTGAAGTAACACATAAGCTGTGGGGATTATAACTATGTGGGGTGGTATGGTGGGGGGGAGAAGAAAGGGAGGCAGGTTCATAAATCTAGTAATTTCAATGTTTAAATGTTTTAATCACATGTATATGGTCATTGATATCTGTAACTTGGGGAAACTACAGAGGAGTCATGATATTAGGGAAGGCGGTGAGATCCCGGATAAGGACAAGGTTTAAGTAACTCTGTCAAAATGTATGCATGGGGGCTGGAACAGTGGCTTGGTGGTTACGTACACAATGAAGTGTGGGAGCAACAAAAGCCACATGAAAAACTAAATAAAATTGATTTTTTTCTTTCTCATTGTTCCTTTCTCTTTATAAAAAAAAAGTATGCATGTATGAATGTGAACTGATGAATCCCTTCATTATGTCAGACTATGCTGAGCCAATATAAAAAAGAAAACCAACAAAAAGCAAAAGTTATTTATCTAGCAATCAATCAACCAACCAACCAACCAACCAACCAACCAACCAACCAACCAACTAGGGATGTAGCCCAATGGTAGAGCCCTAGAGCACCTTACAGGAGGCCCTAGGTTTGACTACCAGCACCACTGGCAGTGGGAGGAGGAGGATACATACACACACACACACACACACACAATATATATAAAAGTACCTTGGGGGCAAAATCACCTAGTGGTTGAGAATCATTGCTTTGATGTATACCGTCTTTTATAATGTGAATACCTTCATCATTTAAAAACAATGATAGTACAGTTATGGTTCAGTTAAAAGAAAAATAAGGCCATATTTGAACTGAATGAATGAATAAGTTTTTAAATAGTAATAAGGAGGGGCTGGAGCGGTGGCTCAGCAGTTTACGGTGCTTGCCTGGGATGCGTAAGGATGTGGGTTCGAACCCCAGCACATTTACAACAAAGTGTCAGAGCAAAGAAAGCCACATGAAAAACTAAATAAAATCAATTCTTTCTCTCACTTTCCTTCTCTCTTAAAAAAAAAAATAGTAATAAGGAAGTTTCCCAAGTGATTCTCATGGTTATTACCAAGATGTGGGAAACCATCTTTTGGAGTACATGCAAATCACCTAGAGAGCTTTGTCAAAAATACAGATTCCCAAATTTTATGTCTTGAGAATGTGACTAATATGATTGAAAGGACTGATGTAAGTATGGGAATTGCATTTTTTTATGTAACGAAAGGTTGTAAGCAAATCACATTTTGAAACAGGCTGCTCAGTAGTTACCTAATGCCTATGTAGAAAGAATGGATCATCACCAAATTCCTTCCAATGTCTCATTTTTTTCTGGTCCTTCAACTGGCTAACTCTGCTTATGAATGTAGTGAATTATCACATGAACATTATTTAAGCTGATCCTATCATTTCGTAATCTTCACACTTACATTTAAAAGTGCTATGAAGGGAAGTGACCCTTTCTTCAAAACTTCTAAGTGTGCTAATTCATATATTGATCATTCTGGGATATTGTGAAGTTGTCAGTTGATAGTTTCTTAATCCTTGGGGAATGGGGCAGGCCCAAAGGAGGTCATGAGATGAGGATCAGTCAAATATGCTGTTTCAAATGCTATATCCAGGTTTTCATTAACAGTAGTGGATATATAATGTGTTTTTAAAATGAACCTTATTTAAATACTACCTCTAAAAAGATGCTCAGAAAAATATTCCTTAGGGGCTGGAGCGGTGGCTCATCGGTTTCGACGCCTGCCTGGCAAGAGCGAGGACCCAGGTTCAAACCCCAGCACCACGTACACAACACTACACAACTAAGTGTTGCAGCAATGAAGGCCATGTGAAAAACTAAATAAAGTTGTTTCTCTCTTTCTCTGTCTCTCTTGCTGTCCCTCTCTCTTTAAAAAAAAAAAAAATATACATATTCCTTAAACTGACCATGTTTACCTTAAGAAATATCAGAAAAAAACAAAAAACAAACACACATGATAAGATCACTTTAATTTAAGTGGTGAGTTATTTACTTACTTGATCACCACGTTTTAGTCCTGCATCAACAGCTTTGCTACCAGGTTCTACTCCTTCAACAAAAATACCAAATCCCTTCTCACTTCCTCCATTAAGGCTGAAATTCAGAGGGGACTCACGGGAAGCCTTTTGCAGCACAACTTGTCTCCACTTAGCCTTTGCAGCACAGGCAATATTTAATAACCGGAGATGACCATTCATTTTCTGTAAAGTAGAAAAGGGTAAAATTATGTAAATGTATTTATTTCTATAGGCTTTAACAAATCATCTAAAATTATTAAAATTAGAGCTATAAACACAGACTGTAGAGAATACGTAAGCTAGGATGGAAAAAAAAAAGGAGAGGGCACTTCTACTTTAGAACTCTCTCAAGAATAAAATATCTTATTATGATTTTAAAGACTTTTAGATAATGACAGCTTATGAAAGATTTCATGGTGGTGAATACCTGTAACCCCAGTGACTCAGATGGCTGAGGTAGGAGGATTGCAAATTCAAGGCTAGTCTTAGCAACTTAGTAAGACCTGGTCTCAAAAAAATAAAAGTAAAAAATAAAACATCCATCTTGCTTATCGCCTGGCTGTTACATAAACCAGACTCTTTTTAAGCCTTTATTTATTTACTTAATTTTATTTTTGAGAGAGAGGGAGAGAGTGAGAGTGCATGGGGGGGCGATAGAGAAAGGGAATAAAAAATTTTTTTTTTAAAGAGAGAGGGATAGTGAGAGAGAGACACAGAGAGAATCAATTTTTATTTAGTTTTTCACGTGGTTTTCGTTGCTCAGACACTTAGTTGTGTACATGGTGCTGGGGTTTGAACTCGTGTACTTGCGCATGCTGGGCAAGCGCCATAACCACCAAGCTATTGCTCCAGCCCTGGGAATCAATTTTATTTATTCATCTTTTTTTTTTTTTGTTTCTCCCATACTTAGTTGTATGCATGGTGCTGGGGTGTGAATCTAGATCCTCATGCATGCCAGGCAAGCACTCCAACCTCTGAGTCACTGCTCCAGCCCTTACACCTTTATTTAAAACCTTGAATTACTTTCTAAATACTGTCTAATGTCCAAAGACACAATCAATTCTCCATCTCTTCCAGGAAAGACTTCTTACATTATTTCAGCTCTAACTTAATAGTGTTCTAACCTCCAGGTTCTAGGACCAGTTCAATATTCAGTTATTCTCACATGGTATAATGTGTAAATCTCATGTCCATAACAAGAAGCTAAAGTATTTTTCAGGGAAGGGACCAAATCTTCTACTTGGTTTGATTCTACGTAACACTGGGAATAATAGAATTCAAAAAATACTTGATGACTGACGACTGGGAAAAGATTCCCATGACTGTAAGGCTGTTTCCACATTTTAATGTCCCTTGAATACCTCTAGGGCAAGCAGTGAAAGAGCCAAGTGATGTTAGTGTGTCTCTATGGCTTTTTAATCCCTGTTCTTTTCTCTCCATTTTGCACAGAGCAGATATGTTGTTGACAAGTCTACAGGAGTTCAGGGGTAAGAAAACAAACCAAATCTGCCAAATTTCTCTTCTTCAGGCAACTCAATCCACTTATATTCTGAGGACTACACTTCCTGAGCATTTGCTATGTGTCAGGTTTATTTTCAGAATGTTCGTCATTAACTCAACTACAATATTTATAGAGTCTCATTGAAGCAGGGACACTATCTTTCAAATAAGACATCTGGAGCATAAAGGTTAGGCAACTTGTCCAAATTCACATATCTGACAAGTGATGGAGCTAGGATCTTAATTCAGGCAAACAAACTCTGGAGTTGTCCTCTTTTAACTACTATACTACATTATGTATTTCTTAAAATTTCAAGTTGCTGGAAGCAGACAACCCAGTTGCAGCTCAGTTCTGACAAGGAGACAGGAGAATAAAATGGATTCATCATTAGCTACTATGGAAGTTAAGGGACCTTGACAGCTTTATTTTAAGTGCAGTATATTTAGAAAGTATGAAATCACATGTAGCAGGGAGATCTACAAAGTAGCTCTGATATAAAAGATATGCTCTGAAAGTTGCACATGCTTTCAAATAATAGAACTGGAAAAAGAGAATTCCAGCAAGATCTGTGACGTAGAACTGATAAAGAATTACAAAATAGTCTGGTTTGGGTATATTCCAGAGTGCATAAGAAAAAGGTTGAAAAAACAGATGATTAACATGAATATATAGGTGAAAAACTATATTGGCAAAAAATATGGTTTACTAACAAAGACAAGCAATATGTATTAATTTGTAGTTTAAAAGTAATCTTTTGAATACACAGAATGGACTAGAAGGAAAATAGACTAGAACTAAGATCATTTAGTAGCTGTTACAAAAGATCAGGTATAATGAAATAATGAGTTCTTAAACTTGGAAGCAGAAAAGAAATGACTGAGAAAGAGACCAAAAGCAAAGACATGTATGTATATGTATATGCCTATGTGGGTGACTTTAGATAACAGACATTTTGCTCATGGAACTGAATGAAAAGAGAAAAGAGGCCCACATATGTATGACACCAACACTTAAAAGCCTGAGAAACTTAAGAGATATTAGTCTGAAAAATGAAGGAGGCTTGCTGGGCAGCAGGGCCCATGCCTGTAATGCCAGTGACTTGGGAGACTGAGGCAAGAGAATCCCAATTTCAAAGCTAATCTCAGTAACTTAGTGAGACCCTGTCTCAAAAACAAAATATAAAAAGGGCTCGGAATATGGCTCAGTGGTTATGTTCAATCCCTGGGACCATGAGTTTTGTTTCAGTTGAGGTGACAGAGGATAAGCAGAAATATAGATCTGGGAGTTCTCAGGATGGACATTTAAAACATAGGAGAATAGAATGCCATTGCTATTCTGAATGACTATTCTTGCTGAGGAGGTAGGGAGACCCCCTAAACTATGAAAAAGAAATTCTTTTGAGTCTTACTGTATCTTCCAGATTTTTTTCAAATTCCTCCAGAAACTGAGTCATAGCAGGATCACCTTCAAAATCATTAAAATGATTATTTACCCATAATAATACAATCCGTGTCACCTGTGGAAACAGAAGGTAGGACGTGGTTATGAGAGGCATTCTTTCTGCAAAAGGAGATTTCCAAAAGCATGTTCCAAAATAAGGAAGAACTGAGCTTTATGTATGGCTAACCTTCTTGTACATAAAAAGGCTTGTTTTTAAAAAGGCATGGTTTGGTTTGAATTTTTGCTTCCTTGGATACATAAGCAATAGAGTAGAACTGTGTGAATTCAGTGAGAAGATACAAATCTTCTTACATTTGCTAAAATGTAGTAAGTACATGGAATGTGTATTTCACAGTCTTAAAATACAAACTTCATATAAATACAGGCAATTATATAAAAAATGACATCAACAGTGTTTCTATAGCTGAAAAAGCATTTAACCAAAATTTTTAAAGAAAATAAATCTGAAATTTCCTTTATTATAAATGATGTCAATTATCAAAAATGAATTGATTTGTTTAAATAAGTCTGCTCCATAGACTGAAAGTTAAAAGTTAACTTTTAACTTTTGTAAGTGGTAATATGCTTAAGAATTTGAGTCATATTTTTTACATAGTGTAAAATATACTTAAAATTCACAATTTTTACCTACTTGAATTGTACAATTCAGTGGCATTTCACACAGTCACAACGTTGTATGCCATCACCACTAACTAGGTTAAGCAGATGCTTCCCATTTTGTCTTCCTTCTAGTCCCTGGCAGCTACCACTAATCTACTTTTCTATGTATTGTATTCTGGACATATCATATAAATAGATTCATGCCATATTAGCTTTTTGCAATTTTCTTC
The DNA here is from genome assembly GCA_004027875.1 of Aplodontia rufa. Lineage (NCBI taxonomy): Eukaryota > Metazoa > Chordata > Mammalia > Rodentia > Aplodontiidae > Aplodontia > Aplodontia rufa. The sequence continues at coordinate 7,371 of PVKS010002655.1, read as the reverse complement.
TTTTATCAACACTTTATTTCTTCTTATGGATGTTTATTATTTTATTGCCATATATATATATATTTTCTCCATGGTAGATATCTGGTTTGTCCTCACTTTGGTTACTAGCAATAGTGCTATGAATATCTGTGTAAAAACTTCTGTTTGTGAACTTGTTTTCAGTTCTTTGGGTACATACTTCTTTGGGTACAATTCTCATGCAGCTATTGTGTTTCTTGAATTTACAGCTATATCACAGCCTTATTTAAATTTTTGCCTTTTAAGGCTCATGTCCACTTTAAATAGGCTATTTTTGTTATGAAAGTAAGCAAGCATATATGCCTATATTGATTTACTAATTTTTTAGGTGAACTGAATTTTGTTACCAGGTAAACATTTACTCAACTTCAAAAGGCTTCATTAATAAAATTTAAATGTTGCTGGGTATGCTGGTACATGTCCACAATCCCAGCAACCCAGGAGGTTAAGGCAAGAGGATCACAGGCTCTAGCCCAGCTTTAGCAACTCTGAGACCTCAAAATAAACCGAAAATAAAATGGAAGGGGGTTGTAATTCAGTAGTAAAGTGTCTCGGAGTTCAATCCTTAGTACTAAAAAAAAAAAAAAAAAAAAAAAAAAAAGAAAAGAAAATCACTTTCATGCCCTTTGTATTGTAAAACCAACCTTATCCCTTAAGCTGTCAATCTTAAACCATTCCAAAAGTTTGATTCCAACATCCAAAGGACTTTCAAGAAATGTCCTATAAGTTAATAGGAAATCTTCTATATAAGTTGGGTCCACAATGGAATGTTCTTCTATTAAATGCATGATGAGACGCTCAGGTGTTGCCTAAAAATCCAAGGATAAAAAGGAATCACTGAACTTCTATTAATTATTCTCCTTTATAGACACTTCCTTGGACAAGTCCACAAAGTAGAATTTCACCTTTAAATCCTTAGTTCCAAGAGAAGGTAGTCTCTCTAGCAGCAGAGTTTTAGAGTGAAAAAAGGAAGCAATGAGAGTACTCAATAGTATTTACTCAGCTGAACCTTTTTCCATTGGCATTACATCATAGCAGGGCCTTTGAACTTAACCAATTTATCCCTCATGTGGGCTATTATTGTCATTTCTGCTACAATGGGGGCACATAATGAATTGTTCAAGATACAAAAAAAGGAAGAAAAGGTAGGGAAGAGAAAGAAAAGAATGAAGGAAAGAAGAAAAGGAAGAGGAGAAGGGGGAGGATGGGAAGGAGGGGGAGGAGGGGAGAAAAAGGAAAAGGAAAGGAAGCAAGCAAGCATTCTTTCAAATTTATTCCACCTCAAATTCTCTTCTGTCCTAGGCTGCAGGAATAATATTTCAGTTCAAAATAGTCAGTTTTACTTCCTCAAATAGTTGATTTCCTCTTCTACAGTCCCCTCCCTGCCGCCCAGCTAGCTCACCATCTTGGGAGGAACCAGAAGTGCTATAGATAGTTTTTACATTCAGAGTTTTAAATGCCTGCCTGTCTGTAAATTTATAAAAAGAAATGCAAACAAGTATTTACCATTCCTCCTCTTTGAGCTTCTGAATTAATGTTAAAGTTAGCCTTTGTACCTTTTTTTCAAAAGTCAGTACACAGAAAAAAAAAATGATGGTATGATATAAAACCCAACTATTGCTCACAACCCCAAACTTCAATTTGCTTCATTCATTCAAACAATTCATTGTTCTGTCCAGTAAATACACATTAATTCTAACAATGTACTTATTTAAGAATTAATTTTTTTAGGAAAGGTACCCATTGCTAATGAAGTATGTAAATCATTTCTCTAGAAGGAAGTCAGAAGTAAGGATTTTCATATAACGAAGTTAAGGGACAAAGACATCACAGATTATTCCTATTCTTCTACTCTCCAAAACACTCTATCAAATTGGCTTTATTATCAATAATGGTTTAGGGTCACTTAATGAGGTGCTAAGATAGCTAAGTCAGGGATATTAGCTGGTCAATATGAAAAAGAGGCCATCATTCTGACTGGCTAAGTCACTGAGGTAGGGTCTCTTATAGAGAACAAGTTATACATTCTCAGCTTTAAAGATGAGCCCCACAGAGGCCCGTCACCATTATGTTTACTAGCAGCCAAGAAGTAAGAATGCTTGTACACCAACAGGTTGCTGTTTCTCCCTCTGGAAACGCTCCACATTCTCCCTTGAATATGCTTCTGCTTTCCTAAATAAACCTCTGGTTTGGGGGAGGGGGACAAGAAGGTGGGATGCTTGGAGGCAGAATGTACGCACACACAGAGGTGGCAGGCAAAAGAGATGGCTGGCATGGTAGAAACTGGTTAAAATAGGAAAAATATGTAAATATACAGAGTATAACATGACTCATTGTTGGAAAAGGTATTTAGAGAAACAGAAAGGCCAGAGCAAACTCTGTGTGATATAGTACTGGAACTGGATGTATCTGTACAGTATCAGAACTGGGTGCTTAATAGAGAAAATTGTAGATTACATGTATTTGTAATAAATACACACATGTATGTCCTAGCTTTGTCTGATCAGAGGCTCTAAAAACGTTTTCTTAGTAGCAATAAATAAATGGAGGGCCCAGATCTTGGTTCATAAATATTATCCTTTACTGGAAAGATCATGGGCTCTCTGAGGAAATGGCTGATTCCAAATCTGGAGCAGTTAAAATTCACAATGAGCTTTTACTGTGTGCCACATAACGAGGAAGTATTCAAAGAATAAAAAGGACATGTGAAAATAATATAGGAGTCAGCATGAAGAAGGGTCTCATTGGCCAAATCTCACACAATTTAAACTCTGGAATAATACTGGTGAACACATGAAACTATACCAATATATTAAATGTGGGAGAAGAGAAAGCTCATCCTTACAGATGACAGCTAAAAAAATATACAAGAAATGATGGAAACAAGGTATCACCATTTCAGGAAAGAATGAGTCAGTGGTAGTAAAAACTGGTAGGCAGAGTTGTTATCATCCACAAACTAGAGGCAGTATATTGATACTATCTCAGAACATCTCTCTGTCAAGTGCTCACCGGTTACAAAGGATCGGAGTAGTGATTTTAGCGAAGACTGGTAGACAGATATCAATTTGACCAAGGCATCAAGGGTAAACTTTTACCATGGTGAGAGAGGTTACATCTTGTGCTTGCTAATGTGATACACTGAGAAGAGCATATCATTTCTGTGAAATTCCTTCCAGGAGGGAACAATCTGAGAGTATGGTCATGAGGGAACACTAGATAGAAGGGAAAGGGTCATTCTATAGGATGTAAAAATCTGTATTCTCTAAATTGGCTGTGGATATGAATAACAGAGAAAGACTGAGAAACAAGGACAGGCTGAGGTGATATGACAACTAAATCTGCGTTCCTGGATGAGATCTTAGACCAGAAATGAAAAGTAATGGGATTGCTGGTGATATCTAATATGATTACGAATGCTATTATTTTAGCAATGTTTAGTTCCAAGGATTTCATGGTGTGTATGCAAGAGAGCATTCTTGCTTTCAAGAAATATACATGGAGCAATTTAGGAGCAATAATGCATTACCTTTGTAGTTGCTTTCCAATGGTTCATAAAACACTGATGATGGGGCTGGAGCGGTGGCTTGGCAGTAACGGTGCTTGCCTGGCATGTACTAGTATATGGGTTCAAACCCCAGCACCCACGTACACAACTAAGTGTCAGCGCAAGGAAAGCCATGTGAAAAACTCAATAAAAATTGATTCTCTCTCTCTCTCTCTCTCACTGTCCCTCTCTCTTAAAAAAAAAAAAAACTGATGATAATGGGGCAAATGTAGTAAATATTAAGTGGGGGAATCTGACTCTGGGAGATCTTTGTACTGTTCTTGCAACTTTTTTGTAAGTTTGAAATTATTAGAAAAATAGGAGCCCTCACAAAAAGACAAAAAGATCTAAAGCAAGAAAATATATACATTTACCTATGGCCACCATTATGTTCATTTTTTTCTACAAACAGAACTTAAAATCATCAGTTTAAGAAAAGAGAGAGCACGAGCTCTGAGGGAGAGCCATGATTCCAAGGAAGAGTGGATATGATTCAGATTCAGATCTGTCTCTCTGATTTACCTCCCTCATACAACTAAATAAATCTCTCCATTTGCAATTAGTGACTAGTCTGAAAAGATAAGTTGTCATGCATTTATTTCTTCTTTTTCAATTATAATGCTCTACTTTATATCCAGAGGCTCTTAAAGAGAGGAGGAGGAGGATGGCAAGGATTAGGGGAGGGCAAGACTTCAAAAAGAGAAAGAAGTATGGGAATTAATACTTTATAACTGTGCTGAAGCTTTTGGTTTACCTCATTTAATCCTAATCAAGCCCTTCTGTATTACCTCCATTTATAGTGAAGAAAAGTGAATTATGGAGAAATCAATGCCTACTTCAATGCTACAGAGATCCATCCACCACTCTACATCTTCACCTAGGATTCCTTTTTCCTTTGGCTAGTCCTGGAATTTCTATTGTTCTAACTATAAAGAACATTTTAGGAAAAAAAAACTTTGACCAGTATATTCCAAAATAATACCCATGTCCTACCCATACTGATATTAAATGGCAATAAATCATCATTAAAATGTATAAAACCTAGCTTAGGAAAAAGCAAAAGAATGAACATATTTATTAAAATTAGATTCCAATGTGCTAGTGAAGTTGTCCTGCATTATTTAAGAAAGTAGTTCAGAGCCCCCTCTGTTTTTTTTTTTTTTAAAGAGAGAGAGAGAGAGAGAGAGAGAGAGAAACAATTTTTTATTTAGTTTTTCAAGTGGCTTTTGTTGCTCCGTGACTTCGTTGTGTATGTGGTGCTGGGGTTTGAACTTGCGAACTCGTGCATGCTGGGCAAGCGCTGTAACCGCTGTGCCACCACTCCACCCCCAGTTCCACAGTCTTTTATTTTTTATTTATTTATTTTTGGCGCTCCTCCCGCAGAGAGAGAGAGAGAGAGAGACAGTGAGAGAGAGAATCAATTTTATTTAGTTTTTCATGTGGTTTTCACTTAGTTGTATATGTGGTGCTGGGGTTTGAACCCACATCCTCATGCATGCCAGGCAAGCGCTGTAATCACTGAGCCATGGCTTCAGCCCCAAGTTCAGTTCCTTTTAGAAGCAAGAGGAAAATTTTATTCTATCAATGTCTACAAAAATAAGTTAAAATACACACCTTGATTACAATGTGTCCTTTCCTGGTTCCGCTCCGGTCTAATTCGCGATGCTCATGCACCATAACAATTTCTCCTTCTTCTTCAACTTTATGGGTATTTTTTTCCACATGATTTAAAATTCTCCAATAATCCTGCTGGGCTATGCAGACGAACTTTCCAAGAACAACATGGGGACAATTAATGAATCTATAGTACATAAATATATCATTATGCACCATGGTAGAGCACAAAGGCAAGAAATCAAGTGGCATCAGTTCTTTCATTCAATCTTTTAAACCTTAACAAAAATCAAGGTGAAACAACGTACATGTAAAGAAACCAAAGAAGTCAAATCTGTTTGAATTTTGCTCTAAAAGGAGAAGTGAACATCTACTTCTCTCAAAACCAACATTTTGCAAAGAAAACATGAAGCAGGGTTAAGTTAGAAACAACAACTTAGTTCGTACTTCTTTCCCTTATTTAAAAATAAAAAGCCTTTCAACGGCTAATATCAGAAAGAAATATAACAAGCTACCAGTTATTTGGCACATTCTCTAAAAATCTGCATTTGCTCAATCCCATAAATATTTGAGGATGGTATAAAATTGAGTTTCCTTTACTATGAAGCTATTGAAACTCCTCATTCTTAAAAAAAAAAAAAAAAACCCAACAATTTTGAGGAAGAAAAAAAAAAATGAGGTTCAACCACTTCAACTCAAATAAGCAAGAGTATTTGACCAAAGAGAGAAGCTTACCTGACAATCATCTACTTTAGTCCTGACAATACCATGCATGTATTGTTTATCCAGAGTAGGAGTAATTCCAAAACTATTTCCCATAAAGAGATTTTCAACTTTTCCATCTGGATGATTAATTTCTACAGTGCCATTTAAAATAACATACCATGAGTCAAGCTATAAAGAAAAACAAAGGTTTTAAGAATCTTTTAGAAATGAAAGTTACATGCTAACTTTGAAAAAAAAAATCTATCAGAATATATAACTTACATAATTAAAAAATGAAAAAAAGAGAATCTGGTAATATTATTAAGCACTGTAACACAGTGCTTAATAACACACTTATCTAGTCTGTGCAAACCACTGAGGTTTATTTTACTCCTCCTCCTTTTAGTTACCAAAAGATATCATGGACTTTCAAAATTGACCAACTTTTCTAAGGCATAACAGTGTAATATTTAGGAGCATAAACTTGTGGAATTTTAATTCAGAACCTATTACTAACTAGCTGAGTGACTTTCAACATACACTATAATCTGTCTGGAATCAGTTTCCCTATTGCTAAAATGGTCAAAAATAATAGTATCTATCATAGGACTACTGTATTAACTGAGTTAATACATACTAAGTGCTTAGGATAGTGCCTGATATACAACAAGAATTCCCAAAAAGATAGAAAGTGATGAATTTAGAAAAACTATAAAAAGCCTGAATTTTATGACATATCTAACAAAATAAAATGTTCAAAGTTTCTCCAATGCTAAGAAAACAATGTCTTCATTTACATGGAAGTGCTTAATTCTCCAGGGAGATTTTCTTAAAAGGTCTATTCTCCTTTAATATATAACCCTTCTTATTATCCTACTTTCAATAATTTTAATGTGTTTAATGGAAAAGCTAGGATTGTCATTTTCAAAGGGTAATAATAATCAATGGCACGAAGAAACATTTTTCTAAAAAGTAATTTTTGGGGGTTATTTGAAATGTAAAATATACTTAATATAGAACTTGTATATTACATAAATTACTTGAGAACAGGGACTGTCTGGTTTTTCCCATCACTACATCCCTGGGTCTATAGCAGAAGGTGGTACAAAGCTGACATACAACAAATTTTTGCTCACAGAATTGTGGAAAATTCCACGAAAAATTGTGGAAAGAAAACAAAAATTAGTTATAATCCCACTGTCTACTCAGTTGTTACAAATTTAGTTTAAGCAGGGCATGGTGGCACATGTCTATAGCTGAGGCAGGAGGATGGCAAGTTCAAGGCTAGCATGGGGAACTTTAAGACCCTGTCTCAAAAAAGACTGGGGATGTAGCTAGCTCAGTGGTAAAGCACTCCAGGCTAAATCCCCAGTACTGCAAAGGAAAAAAAGAAGGAGGAGGAGGAAGAAGGAAGAGGAGGAAAGAAGGAGGAAAGAGGGAGGAGGAGGAGGAGAAAAGAAGAAAAAGAAAAAAGTCTACACTAAAAA